>AWOL01S0020923.1:38230-135902 GCA_000715115.1 Nicotiana otophora
GACATGTGATTTGCGTTAGAACTGTTAGGCGAGCCCCAGACATTGGGCGTTAGGCGTGTTTAGGGCGCACGGTCGGGCGCTTGGGGCGTAAGCCTCACAGAACTAAGCCTCATACATGAGCCCCAGAGAGTTTTGCAAGTGCCTCGCCCAAGGGCGAGCCCCGAGCGAGTCCCAAAAATGCCTTTTAAAACACTATCCGAAACTAAGAAATGTCCTTTTAAATTTGTGTGAAAATAGTTTTTAGTATGTTTATGTTTTGTAAATATAATAAATCGCATAAGGACAAACATTCTAGATATTGGACTATATTTACTACAATATGTTTTCTTGCACGAACAACTGTATGTTGCACTTTCAAGAGGGATATAAAGATGGACAACAAGAATTCTGATTAAAGCAGAGTAACCAACGCATTAGGAGGAAACATACATAAAAAAATATTGTCCACAAAGAAATGTTTGTTAAGATACCATCATATTAAATACTTTTAAACTATAATATATAATTATCTAACTAACATGATAAATTGATCATTTGTGTAAGTTTTGATGATGTCCTTTTATTTTAAATTTATGTATTATGCTAATGTAATAATATTTTTCGATATTTAGATGATTGTTGTAATATTATACATAAAGTTTCTATCATTAATTAAATTTTATTGTTCTTCATATAAATAAATGTTTAAATCATCAAGTACCATTATTAACGTGCAACGCACGTTCATAGATACTAGTAATATAAAAATATACGCAAATGATCAATCGAAACATACTATTTGTTGAAAAGATTCATATGCAATAGCTACAGTACTACCGATGTCCTATGATCTATATCGTCACAGATTTAACCAGAAACAGCTCTCATAGTCTCATTAGCGAAGAATTGCATTTCTTACGTACTAAAGACATGAAATTATGGATGGATTTTGAAGAAAGGATAAACTAAATAATTAAAACGGATGACTTCATAGAAAACAAACATAGAAAGCAGATCTAGTACTTCAGTAAAAGAGTAAGACACATTACTGTAGGTCCAGTGGTTCAGGTTTAAGGGAGTTATACGAAAACAATTCCAAGCTTCTCAGTAGTCCAATTCGATTGGACTTTTGACAAGGTGTTTAAAGGAAAAGTGACACAAATCACTACGTTGCTGTGCATAAAGTACACACCAACGTAGTAACACCTAATGTTGAGGATTTCAGTATGATGAGAACATCTAGAACTAACACGGTTGTCCATGGCCGGCTCTACTGTTGTAGCTACTAGCTAATAAGGTTTGTGCCTTAAGCACCCAAATTTTCGGGGCTCATTTTTTAGAAATAATATAGGTCTATATAGGTATTTAAATAAAATAAAATTTAATACTATTAGTATAAAAGTACACTTTTTCATATGAAAGAATTTATTTTTTAAAACATATATAAATAAAGTAACCGTTTAACTTACTTAAGAATGGGTAGTATGAATAATTTTACTAATGTATGAATTTAAATTGATTTGAAAAGGAAAATAGTACAAATAGAAGATATTATATACTCAATAAAATAAAAAGACTTAATTCTTTTTCAAATACTTATATTCCTTATAGAATAATAATAACAATTTCTCCAATAGTTGCTTTAGCAAAAAGAAGTGTTTAAAAATTAAAATTAATAAAATCTTAGCTAAGATCAACAATGTCTCTGTATACGGTCAAAACCGGTTTCGACCTTCGTATGATTAGTCAAGATTGGAACATAATGGACCGAAGGTCATCTTCATAATATCGGGTATGAGATCCGAAGACAGGTTACCGAGCTCAAATTCCTGGGACCGATCAAATACCGAGCTCGAAGTCATTACCGAGCTCGAATCCAAATCGAACTATGATGCGAAACGGCGTTATCGAGCTTGAGAGCCAGAGACCGGCCAATACCGAGCCTAAGTCAATATCGGACCCCGAGTCAATATCGGGCTCTAAATCTGGAAACCAACCAAAACCAAGTCCGATAAAGATCGAGCCAAGGGACAAAAGCCGTTACAACCGCACTAAGGGAGAGAATCTCGGCAAGAATTAGGGAAAGGCTAATCTATCATAGATTCTCCACTATGTATTTTTAATTATATCTAAAGTATGATCCCTCCACTATAAGAGGGATGACTATTATTTCTGTAAGGGGATCCAACATCAAGGCATACATACACTTTCATATTCAGATATTATCATTCATAGAGAAATACAATAGAGATTATCCTCTTGTGAGCTTTATACATTGATTCATCTTGCTTGTTCATAAAATCGCATTCTATTCAATATTGGTTCGTATTTCATTCTTTATAGTCAATATTCGATATATTTCTACTTACTTTTATGATTTGTGCCAAGTTATACCACGTACCCTTAGAACTATGTATAAATTCAACTCTATCCGTTTTTCGGATAAATAGTTTGGCGCCCACCGTGGAGCTAAGGATAACAGTGGTTATTTGGTACGAATCTGTACAAAATGCACCATTTTACACTTGCTCTTGGAAGTATCTTTGATTTTAGGTTGAAAACGACGAATTCTCAATTAATGGCCCTACCTATCGACAATGAAGTTGGCCTTCAAGGTGAGAACAACAACTTAACCCCGGGGACCATTGGATCTCGGGTCGAAGAGCCAATACACGTTAATTCACATGCGGCTATCGAGGCGAACCAACGTTCCGACCCTGAAAATAGCATTCATGGTGGAACTCGGTTTGCAGCTCGAAATACCCAAAACGCTGAGGAAAACGGGATCAGCTTGCGTATGATTTTTGAGATGTTGCAAGCTCAACAAGTAAAAATAGCCAGTTGCAGTGCCAAACCCAGGCACCGACCAGACTCGAGCCCAGTCCACCCCAAGAAGTCACCCATAAAATAGGGCCAGCTATAGTAAGGTCAAATGAGCAAGAATCGGGGACTAATCCCGAAATTATTAAGATGTTCGAAGAACTGACAAAATGAATAGAGTCATGAGAAAGGAGGATCGAGGCAAACGACAAAAAATTGGAAACGTATAACTCCGGGGTTGATCAGATCCCGGGGGCACCACCGATATTGAAGGGATTAGATTCCAAAAAATTCGTACAAAAGCCTTTTCCCCCGAGCACGGCTCCTAAACCGATCCCAAAGAAGTTTCGCATGCCCGAAATTCCTAAATATAATGGAACGGCCGACCCCAACGAACATGTCACCTCTTACATATGTGCCATTAAAGGGAACGATCTAGAGGACGATGAGATCGAATCTGTATTATTGAAAAAATTCGGTAAAACTATGTCAAAGGGAGCAATGATATGGTATCATAATTTACCATCTAACTCTATCGATTCTTTTGCTATGCTTGCAGATTCGTTCATAAAAGTACATGCCGGGGCCATAAAGGCCGAGACCAGGAAGTCGGATCTATTCAAGGTAAGACAAAAGGATAATGAGATCCTAAGATAATTTGTATCTCGTTTCCAAATGGAACGAATGGATCTACCACCAGTCACAAACGATTAGGTTGTTCAAGCTTTCATTCAAGATCTAAACGAACGAAGCTCGATGGCTTCATGGCAGCTGAAGCAAAACCTGATCGAGTACCCAGCTATTACTTGGGCCAATGTGCACAATAGGTATCAATCCAAAATAAGAGTCGAAGACAACCGGTTGGATTTTGGGCCCGTTGTTAAAAGGGACATCAATCGAGATCCAAGGCCAATCAGGGACCGATATCAAACATATAGTGGAGACCATGGGGGGAACAAACCAAGACATAACCCCGTACAAGACAATAAAAGAAGTGATCGAGGCCAAGGGTTTCGGGGGCTGATGAACAGAAATAGGTTCGACAGGCATACCGGACCTAAGGAAGCACCACGGTTATCGGAGTATAACTTCAACATCGATGCATCCGCTATCGTGTCGGCTATCGGACGCATCAAAGATACTAAATGGCCTCGACCTCTGCAGACCGATCCTGCCCAGAGGAATCCCAATCAAATGTGCGAATATCATTGTTGCCATTGCCACAGAATAGAAGATTGCAGGAAACTGAAAGAAGAGGTAGCCCGGGTATTAAATAAAGGGCACCTTCGAGAATGTTTAAGTGACAGGGCCAAAAACCATTTCAAAAACAGGGATTTCAATAGGCAAAACGAACCGGAAGAGCCACAACACAACATCCACATGATCATCGGTGGGATCAATATCCCTCAGGGGTCAGTGCTTAAACGCACTAAGACGTCGGTTATAAGAGAGAAGCGATCTCGAGCTCAGGATTACGCACCCGTATGAACCCTGTCCTTTAATAACGAAGACGTGGAAGGAATCGCACAACCACATAACGATGCACTGGTAATAACTGTACTTATGAATAAAACTCAAGTTAAACATGTTTTAATTAATCCAGGTAGTTCGGCCAACATCATTCGATCGAGGGTCATAGAGAAACTCGGTCTACAGGACCAGGTCGTGCTCGCAACCTTGGTACTAAACGGATTCAATATGGCATGTGAAACAACTAAGGGAGAAATAATCCTACTAGTTAACGTGGACGGGACCATCCAAGAAACGAAGTTCCACGTGATCGAAGGCGATATGAGATACAACGCCATGTTCGGAAGATCATGGATCCACAATATGAGGGTTGTACCCTCGACCCTCCACCAGGTTTTGAAGTTCCCAACATCGGAGGGAATCAAAATGATTTACGGGGAGCAACCGGCCGCTAAAGAAATTTTTTCCGTCGATGCAGTGATTCAGATATCATCATTATCATCAGCAAAAGGTTCAAAGGAGGAACGGAATACCAAATAGCAATCACAAACGTCAGCTTCGACCCAATTAAAGAATCAGAAGACTGACGAAGATGATGAACATGGGGTCCCTCGATCCTTCATAGTTCCCGATAATTCCAACGTTACCCAATCAACGGTCGAAGAATTGGATCAAGTCATACTAATCGAATATCTGCCCGAACGAAAAGTATACCTGGGCACGGGGTTAAATCTCGAGCTCAGGAGAAAGCTTATTCAATTTCTTATAGCTAACATAGACTGTTTCCCTTGGTCCCATCTTGACATGACAGGGATCCCACCGGGAATCACCACTCATAAGCTAAGCTTGGACCCAAAGTTTCATGCGGTAAAACAAAAAAAAGGCCTCAGTCTGAGGTCAAACATGCCTTCATCAAAGACGAGGTAACCAAACTTCTTAAAATAGGGTCCATTCGGGAAGTAAGATATCCCGAATGTCTAGCAAATGTGGTGGTAGTCCCTAAAAGGGGAACAAGCTTAGAATGTGTGTAGATTATAAAGATCTCAATAACGCATGCCCTAAGAATTCTTTTCCTTTGCCTAATATCGATCGTATGATCGATGCCGCGGCTGGCCACGAGACTCTCAGTTTTCTCGATGCCTATTCCGGGTACAACCAAATACAGATGAACCCGGAGGATCAGAAAAAGACCTCGTTTATCACTAAGTACGGGACTTATTGTTATAATATAATGTCATTCGGTCTAAACAATGCTGGTGCAACTTACCAACACATAGTAAACAGAATGTTCGAAAAGCAAATAGGAAAATCAATGGAGGTTTATATTGATGACATGTTAGTTAAATCACTGCGAGCAGAGGACCATTTAAAGCATTTGCAGGAAACTTTCGACATACTAAGGGAATACAATATGAAGTTCAATCCCGAAAAATGTGCATTCGGAGTTGGCTCGGGTAAGTTTCTCGGTTTCATGGTGTCCAATCGAGGAATCGAGATCAACCCCGATAAAATCAAAGCTATTGAGGACATCACAGTGGTAGATAATGTAAAGGTCGTACAAAGGCTAACGGGGCAGATAGCCGCCCTGGGACGATTCATTTTGAGATCCTTAGATAGGAGCCACCGATTTTTCTCCCTGCTTAAAAAGAAAAGAAATTTTTCATGGACTTCGGAATGTCAGCAGGCTTTGGAAGAGCTAAAACGGTATTTATCGAGCCCTCCATTGCTTCATACCCCGAAGTCAGACGAACAACTTTATTTGTATCTAGATGTCTCGGAGATAGCGGTAAGTGGAGTCCTAATTCAGAAGAGCGAGGTACGCAATTCCATATTAATTATGTCAGTCGAACTTTAGGTGAGGCCGAAACTAGATATCCATACTTAGAAAAATTAGCGCTTGCTTTAATACGTGCCTTTAGGAAACTAAAACCATATTTCCAGTGCCATCCCATACATGTTGTAACGACTTATCCTCTATGAAATATTTTACACAAACCTGAGCTTTCAGGTCGATTGGCCAAATGGGCCATAGAGATCGGCGGGTACGACATCGAGTATCGACCTCGAACCGCTATCAAATCTCAAATCTTAGCATACTTCGTGGCTGACTTTACGATGGCCTTCGTACCCGAGATTGAAAAAGAATTACTAATAAAATCGGGTACCTCTTCGGGAGTCTGGACCCTCTTTATGGACGGTGCCTCAAACGCAAAGAGTCTAGACTGGGCATCGTACTAAAATCACTCACAGGTAATGTAGTTAGACAGTCTATTAAAACTACAAAATTGACTAACAATGAGGCCGAGTATGAGGCCGTGATTGCAGGTCTCGAACTAGCTAGAAGTTTGGGAGCCAAGATCGTGGAGGCTAAATGTGATTCCCTCCTTGTGGTAAATCAAGTCAACGGGACTTTTGAGGTCTGAGAAGAACGAATGCAGAGGTACTTGGATAGATTACAAGTGACCCTACATCGATTTAAGGAATGGACTTTGCAACATGTACTTCGAGAGAAGAACAGCGAGGCCGACGCTCTTGCAAACTTAGGTTCGTCGGTCGAGGATGACGAACTCAACTCGGGGGCTATCATACAACTCATGAAATCAGTAATCGAAGAAGGCCACACCAAGATAAACTCCATGAGTTTAACCTGGGATTGGAGAAACAAATACATAGAGTACTTCAAGAACGGGAACCTTCCGTCATATCCAAAAGAATCGAGGGCTCTGCGCACAAAGGTAGCACGGTTCACCTTGTCCGAAAACGGAATGCTATTTAGGAGGACGTTCGATGGTCCACTGGTAATATGTTTGGGACCGGGAGACATTAATTACATCTTACGTGAAATTCACGAAGGCATTTGTGGAAATCATTCCGGTGCCGATTCGTTGGTTCACAAAATAATCAGAGCAGGGTATTATTGGACCGATATGAACAAGGATGCAAAGGAGTTCGTTCAAAATTGCGACAAATGCCAAAGGCATGCGCCCATGATTCATTAACCCGGGGAACTTCTCCACTCGGTCCTATCTCCATGGCCTTTCATGAAATGGGGGATGGACATCGTCGGCCCCCTCCCATCGGCCCCAGGTAAGGCTCAGTTTATTTTATTTATGATTGATTATTTTTCTAAATGGGTTGAAGCACATGCTTTCGAGAAAGTCAGAGAAAAGAAAATAATAGACTTTATTTGGGACCATATCATATGTCGGTTCGGGATGCCATCCGAGATTGTATGCGATAATGGAAAGCAGTTCATCGGCAGTAAGGTAACTAAATTTCTCGAGGACTATAAAATCAAAAGGATCCTATCAACACCTTATCATCCCAGCAGGAACGGACAGGCTGAATCAACAAACAAAACCATCATCCAAAATCGTAAGAAAAGATTAACCGACACTAAAGGAAAATGGAGAGAAATACTACCCGAAGTCCTATAGGCATACCGAACAATATCGAAATCCAGTATCGGAGCAACACCATTCTCGTTGGTTTATGGCGCTGAAGCCCTTATCCCGATTGAGGTCGGAGAATCTAGCGTTAGATTTCGGCATGCGACAAATGAGTCAAATAACGAAATAACAAACACGAGCCTTGAATTATTGGACGAAAAACGAGAAACAGCTCTCGTCCGATTGGCCGCCCAAAAACAGCGGATCGAAAGATACTATAATCGAAGAACCAATCTTTGCCATTTTAAAATAGGGGACTTAGTGCTAAGGTAAGTCACTCTCAACACCCGAAATCCAAATGAAGAAAAACTGGGTCCTAACTGGGAAGGACCGTATCAGATTCTCGAAATAGTCGGTAAAGGATCCTACAAGCTCGGTGTTATAAATGGCAAACAACTGCCAAGCAACTGGAATGTGTCGCACCTAAAACGATACTACTGCTAAGGTACGACCCTCCCATGTTCATTTATATCTTGAAACTAACCCTTGTAGGAGTTCGACCAGGAACAGGGATGGATTATTCAACCCAAAGCCTTTAGGCCTGAAAGCACGCGTTGCACTCTTTTTCCCTTAGCCCGCTTTTATCCCAAATGGGTTTTTCGGCAAGGTTTTTAATGAGGCAACCATTAATCGTCCTAACTTAGAACAATTCAACAGTATCCAATGCCTCTTTACAATCAACCTCGAATATTGGGGGCCATTACCATCGAATATATCAAGTTCGATCATCAAGTTCGAAGCAAGGAAGTTACTTCATGATAACAGGGTTTCGATAGGAAAAATTGTAAAATCCAGATGGTCAAAATGAACCATGCTCGTGTAGTTTTCTCGATCCCTGGTACAAAACATGAACACATGTATAATGAAATAAAGAGAAACTTCTCCTTTACCGATATCTCATATCTCAGAATCCATCCTCTATTTTGTTATCTATTATGCAAACAGGCTTAAGGGCCGACCATTATCCCATAAATCGGGGACTGCCAACCGAAAAATCAACAAGATCAAGCCCCACATAAGCCTAAGGGCTACGTCACTCACATTACTTCGAGTTTTAGCAATCACTCACTCGACTACTAAGCCTACGGGCTACATTACTTCGAGTTCGAGCAAGTACTCACTCGACTACTAAGCCTAAGGGCTAATCTTATTTCGAGTTCGAGAAAACACTCACTCGACTATTAAAGCCTACGGGCTACTCTTACTTCGAGTTCGAGCAAACACTCACTCGACTATTAAAGCCTACGGGCTACGTTACTTCGAGTTCGGGAAAACACTCACTCGACCTTAAAGCCTAAGGGCTACCTTATAAAGCCTACGGGCTACATTACTTCGAGTTCGAGCAAACACTCACTCGACCTTAAAGCCTAATGTCTACCTTATAAAGACTACGGGATATATTACTTCGAGCTCGAGCAAGCACTCACTTGACTACTAAGCCTAAGGGCTAATCTTATTTTGAGTTCGAGAAAACACTCACTCGACCATAAAAGCCTACGGGCTACATTACTTCGAGTTCGAGCAAACACTCACTCGACTATTAAAGCCTAAGGGCTACGTTACTTTGAGTTCGAGCAAGCACTCACTCGACTATTAAGCCTACGGGCTACATTTTTTCGAGTTCGAGCAAACACTCACTCGACTATTAAGCCTACGGGCTACATTTTTTCGAGTTCGAGCAAACACTCACTCGACTACTAAGCCTACGGGCTATATTACTTTGAGTTCGAGCAAGCACACACTCGACTGCTAAGCCTACGGGCTACATTACTTCGAGTTCGAGCAATCACTCACTTGACTATTAAAGCCTATGGGCTACTCTTACTTCGAGTTCGAGCAAACACTCACTCGACTACTAAGTGTAAGGGCTACTCTTTCTTCGAGTTCGAGCAAACACTTACTCGACCATAAAAGCCTACGGGCTACATTACTTCGAGTTCGAGCAAACACTCACTCAACTACTAAACCTAAAGGCTACTTTTTCGAGAAACCAAATACACTCGACTATTAAGCCTAAGGGCTACTTTTTATTTCAAGTTCGAACAAACTCTCACTCGGTTATAAAGGCTAAAAGGTCTGACCTCGATCAAATTGCCTAAGGCCTCGAACTTATGAAAACCTTCATAAGGCATGAATGAAATAAAATCTTCACAAGGCAGAGAATAAAACAGAGATAAGTCGGGAAAAGAAAAGATCTTTTTATATATATAAGAGTATTTACAACGTACGATCAGGACCCTACACAAAAAATCAAAATAGAAGAAGCCCTAAGTTTCTTGGTTATATCCGGGGGCAGTCTCTTCTCTATCGGGCTCCTCCCCGCTCTCAGACCCACTCTTGCTTCCATCATTATCATCATCATCATCATCATCGGAAGTTAAGGCTCCGGCATCGGCTTCAAGCTCTTTAGCCTTTTTTATCTCTTCGATAAGATCAAAACCTCGAGCATGGATCTCCTAGAGGGTTTCCCTCCGAGATTGACATTTGGCGAGTTCAGCAACCCAATATGCTCGAGTTGAGCGGTCTCGGCTGCCTTTTTTGCTTGTACTTGAGTGCCTTCAACATCGGCCCGATAGACGGCCACGAATGCATCTGCCTCGACCTTTGCCTTTTCGGCTTCAGATTTGGCCTTGGCAAGTTCAGAAGCCAACCGAGCCTCGAGCTCCTCTATTTTTCTTGCTTAAACCGAGCTCTTCTCCTTCATGCCTTGAAGTTGACTTTCGGCCGATGACAATTGGGCTCGAGTAGTCTCTTTTTCTGCAGCGAAGCGGTTCATGCCTTCTTTCCACCCCAAGGTCTCCGCCCTTATCGTATCGACCTCCTCACGAAGCAACCCGATCACCTCAAGCATTTGTTGCAGCTGTGAGATCGAAATATTAGCCACCGTTCCCGAATCGAGCCCATGAGTTTTTAAGATTATCATTACCTGCTCGGTCAGGTCGGTCTAATCTTGGTATGCCTTGGCCAACTCGGCTCGAAGATCTTTGATCTCTTCCTCTTTATGCCCATTAAGAAGTTTGAGGGCATTTCTCTCCTCCGAAAGCACTCGAAAGTCGGCCTCACGTCGGCTCAGCTCTGCCCGAGATTTGGAAAACTCCTCTTGATGAAGAGCTAAAGCCTATACGAAAAATAGAAAAAATTAGGCAGAAAATGGAAAAATAAGACATCAACAAAGGGAATCGATACTTACTCGATTCAGGGCTCGTTGAGCCTCGAAGAAAAGACCCGACGCGTCACTCGGGCCGGCAGTATCCTCGATACCGATAAAAAATCACGAAAGGGGTCCTCATCCTCATGGGCCCCGGCTACCTCGAGGGTCCCCAAACCTCGAGCTTCCCGAATTGCCCCTTTGGAAAAAGCGGGGAGAGTAGGCGAGTTTCCGATTACTATTGCCGCAAGCGAGTCGCTTGGGGCGTTCTCCTCAATTCGAAAAGCTTCAGGGTCGGCCCCTTCTGATATACTCACCGATTGATGACTTTGGTGGGAGGCATCATCGATCTCCAATGACTCGGGGACTTTGTCCGAGTCCTTCTCCGATATCCCCTCAGTTCGAGATGGAGCCTCATCAACCGCCATCGACCCAGTTGACTTTGGAGCATCGATGGTTTTCTTCACTCGGGCCACCAGTATGGACCCGTCATTTTCTTCTTCGTCGTCGTCTTCATCCCTTAGATACCGAACAGATTCTTCGGTCAAAGGGATGATGTTCTTCCTTAGATTACGAGTCGTCCTCGTCTTAAGTTTTGGATCCTCGATAGTAGAGGCCCTTTTTCTCTGTTATCATTCGCCGGTTTCGGAACCGGGGCCAAAGTCTCTTCCTCGCCAGACGAGGGTCTCATGACTGCATCTTTGCCCCGGCCTACACACAAGAAAATTGGTTAAGTATAGGAAAAATATTTTGTTCGAATCATCGAAGACATGGGAAAGAGGCTTACCATGATTTTTAGCCTCTCATCGGCCCTTTGATAAGTCGCGCCACGAGCGCTCGGCATATGTGGAGGTCGAAGCCAAGTCTCGTACCCAGCTCTTAAGGTTAGGAATAGCACTGGGCATCCAAGCGACCGCTACATTACGGAAAAGGATATCGGTGAGAAAGAAACAAAGGAGAAAAACAATAGGAGGTAACAGTAGAAATCATACTTATGCTTCATGTTCCATTCCTCGGAAAACGGCATCTTCTCGGTCGGGATTAAGTCAGAAGTCTTCACTCGAATGAACCTGCCCATCCAGCCTCGATCCTTGTCCTCGTTTATGCTCGAGACAACGCTTTAGTAGCCCGGCGCTGGAGTTTTATTAACCCACCTCGATAGAGGCGGGGACTGTACAATCTAATGAGGTGGTCGAGGGTGAAAGACATCCCCTCGACTTTGTTCACGAAGAAGCGGATCAGAATAACGATCCGCCAAAAAGAAAGATGGATTTGGCCTAGGGTTATTTGGTATTGGTGGCAAAAATCGATGACAACTGGGTCGAGTGGGCCCAACGTGAAAGGGTAAGTATAAACACTTAAAACCTATTTTCACATGAGTGGTAATATCTTCTTCGGGAGCCGGGATTATCACTTCTTTGTCCTCCCAGTTGCAATCTTTTCTTAATTGTTTAAGATGGCCCTCGGTTATCGAGCACATATACCTTGATACTGGCTCGCATCGACCGGGGCCGGCGAAGCTTTGTCGATCTTAAAATCAGAGGTAAGAACACACCCCCCGGGAACACACTCCTCAGGTCGTGGCTCCACCGGTGTTTTGTCGCCGGCGGGTCGCGAAGAAGAACCATTTTCTTTTTGAGGAACGATTTTCGACATTTTTGCCATTGGGATTTGAAGATTGGAGATAAAGGAAGATGACAAGATTTGGTGTTCTAAAGAGGGATTTTGTAGTGAAAATCAGAAATTTACAGATGAAGAACTCAAAAGATGCGAAAGGGAACTTAGAAGATTTGGAGATGTAAGAGTAAAAAGTAGTAAAAAAAGAGGGGCTATTTATAGGGTTGGCAATGACGGTTCAATGTCGACAATGGCCGACCATCGTCTGACACGCATTTAATGCCTTGGTAAACTGAACCGACGGGACATCTATCATGTACGTCATGGTCGGGCTCGATGCAAACGTTATTTTGTATCGAGTCATACCGTTGTAAAATCATGTCGTTTCTCGCCATATTCTTCCCGAGAAACGAGGGGACTATCTGTATACGGTCAAAATCGGTTTCGACCTTCGTATGATTAGTCAAGATTGGAACATAATGGACCGAAGGTCATCTTCATAATATCGGGTATGAGATCCAAAGCCAGGTTACCGAGTTCAAATTTTCGGGACCGATCAAATACCGAGCTCGAAGTCATTACCGAGCTCGAATCCAAATCGAACTATAATGCGAAGCGGTGTTATTGAGCTTGAGAGCCAGAGACCGACCAATACTGAGCCCAAGTCAATACCGGGCCCCGAGTCAATATCGAGCTCAAGTCAATATCAGGCTCTAAATCTGGAAACCAACCAAAACCAAGTCCGATCAAGATCGAGCCAAGGGACAAAAGCTGTTACAGCCGCACTAAGGGAGAGAATCTCGGTGGAAATTAGGAAAAAACTAATCTATCATAGGTTTTCCACTATATATTTTTAATTATATCTAAAGTAGGATCCCTTCACTATAAGAGAGATGGCTATTATTTCTGTAAGGGGATCCAACATTAAGGCATACATACACTTTCATATTCAGATATTACCATTCATAGAGAAATACAGTAGAGATTATCCTCTTGTGAGCTTTATACATTGATTCATCTTGCTTGTTCATAAAATCGCATTCTATTCAATATTGGTTCGTATTTCATTCTTTACAGTCAATATTCGATATATTTCTACTTACTTTTCTGATTTGTGCCAAGTTATACCACGTACCCTTAGAAGTTATAACTACGTATAAATTCAACTCTATCCGTTTTTCGGGTAAACAGTCTCAAGAAAGATTAAATGGTTGGTTATATTATCAATTGAAAAGCAATTATTGGAAGAAATCGATTATAAAAAATTATTAATAACTTTGTATCTCAATAAGCAAAAATATATATAATAATTATTTCAAAAAATAATTAGGCCTCACGTTAAACTTTAGTTTTAGATCGCATATATGTTTGAGTACCCCTGCCATTGTCCTGTCTTATTATAGTACGTAGTTAGTTATCATTACGTGGGAGGAAAACACATCATCATTTATTTATAGAAAAAAGTTACAAAGAGAAAGGTAAACAATTAAGAAAGCTAACCTGGTTGGGTAGACTGTCTATGCTCTTGCATGGAGGCAGCTCAAGGGGAAGTGAAGCATTTGCTGTAACCTGTAAGTCTCAAAATTTTGAGGCCTCTAAAGATTTTAAGTAGTGAATTTTAAGATTTTGTTTTTCGTTCAGACAATATTAAAATTTATAGGAAAAAATTATGAAATCTTATAAGAAAGAAAGAAAGAAAGAAAGACTAATTTTTAATAATAGAAATATTTTAGAAATATGAATTAAACTAATTAAATCTTCATATTAATAAATAAAGTTTTTTTACAACAAGATCCAAGGTCATGTATTGCAAGCACATGGTTAACATCATATTAACTTGAGTTATCATTAAATATAACAAAAAAGAAAGGCATTAGTAATTTTTGGAAAAAGATAAAACTAAAAAACATATTATTCATCCAAAATTCAATTTAAAATTCTTTTAGTTAACCCTAAACGAGGATACATCCATGAGAAATCTTATTAGATTTTATTAGGTATGATATAAATCCAAATGGAACACAAAAAGAAATGAATATTAAACCGTATGAGATAAGAAATTTTATTGAGCTACTCTTGCCCCTCCACCAGTTTGAGCACCAACTCCTAATCTTCATGCTCTAATTTTAGCGTCCTCTTATCAAGCACTTAGTACATTTTCGGAATTTTTCTCTTTGCTATGTTTCACGTCACAGCGGCAGCAACGACGGAGCAGAAACAGAAGCAGACAACGGCGAAGCAGAATCAAAAGGTGGCGGCAGTTGTGCAAGAACAAAAGCCAGAAGGCGGCAGCAGCAGAGCGGAAACAGAACGTGCGAGTCCACGCTCTTTCATTATTCGAGCATAAATGCCGAATTGTTTTTCTTGGTCTGTTGATGTCATTTTGACTGGTTAATCGATATTATGTTATTTCCTATCATTAATTGTAATTTCACCTGAAATTTATACAACAAAAACGAGATGATGCTTTTTACTGCGGTTTCTGTTCCACTTTACGTGACATATAATTTATTAGGAGTACGAAGGTCGTACTCACTAATTTTAAGTATAAAATTACATAAAAAATACTACACTTTACAATAATTAACAATTCAAAATATTTAAAATTTTCAACTAAATTTAAGGGCAGCATACTGTGACTACCACTTTTCCGTATTCAAATTCTTCTTTTCCCATTTCTCACTCTTCTCCATTCTTTAAATCATTTTACCATCTTTAATTTTTATGTTGTCAACTTTTTTCTTTTTATGTCACCCTTCATACTGTCAAGTGATCCTCATAAATTACTGAAAGATCTTGAATTTGGGTAAAAATGTCAAAGATTAGTGATATATCTAGAGTAAGTTCAAAGAATATTTTTATGCAGTTGGTGGAGGAAGCTAAACGAGTGAGTTGGATTATTAAGGGAAAACATTATTTTTAACATGAGTATCTAACCCAAGGTCGAAAGATATCATGATCACGTTCATAAGAGATCATGTTCATGTTTTTAAGAGATCAAAACAATAACCTGCACATTCACTTTCTTTTCTCCTCCTCATCTTGTACTTTCTATGTGATAAATGATAATTATAATTTTTGCATTGGTCTTTGTTTTACACATTCCCAGCTCCTCCGGCAAATGTCGGCATTTTGGATTCTAATTCTTGTAATTTTTTATGTCAAATGATGTCCTTTTTTTCTAATGGAATGTTACAATTACTTTCGAGATTTTCAGTATTTTATGTATATAGCCGCTTACATTGAAAACAGGTTGATAATTATATTGAAACATATGATTTATGATCCCTTGAAATAATCATATATCATAGAAAATTTTCAGATGTCAGATAATATACATCAGTCTAGATGGTTGCAGTACTATTTGCCAATACAAAATTTACCAAATATGTTGGACAATATTTCTTCAGAAATATCTTCTCCACTTATTTGTCCAAGTGCCAAAGCAGCTTCCCTTAGGTCTATTGTCCAGAAATCAAGGGGCATATCCTCCTGAATTGATGACTTTAACCTCACGAAAGCCTCCTTGGTTCGAATAAGCTGCTCGCATTGTCTCTGGAAATTATAAAACCAAAACGCAGCTCTCGTTTAGCTAAGAATTGCATTTCTTAATAAAGCCATGAAATATGAATGGACTTTTTAAACAAAGGATAAGCTACCTAAAAATGATGATTTCGTAGAAGACGATAAATAAATAAAAGACAGTAGTACTCAAAAAAATAAAAGCACAGTAGCTATAGTGAAGAATAAAGATACAATACTCTAGTTCGCAGTTGGCCTGGTTCATTGCTAAGCAATAACCTTTTGACGATAGGCAGAAAGGGGCAAATAGGGACTTCTACCTAAATTTGGAACGCAACAACAGTCTACGGCTAAAGGTTGGTCTTTTAGACTATAAATAATAGATTTTCAGGGCAAATAGTGATTCAGGTTGAAGGATTTCCCAAGCAATTCCAAGTTTCTTAGTAGGGCCAGTTCGGTTGGACATTTGACAAGACGCTTGGAGGCAAACTGAGAAACTAGATTGCTGAGCCAAGGGTTGAAGACTGCAGACTAAAATGGTCACACCAACACCTAATGTGTGAAGATATCGATATGAGAAGATCTAGAAAACACGCAGTTGTCCTGTCTTAATAACTTTTAACTTAAGAGGGAGGAACAAGCATCACCTTTCATTTATAAAGTTACAGAGAGATATAGAAATAGGAAAGATCTTCTGTAATGACAGATGAATTCAGATTACAACAACAAACCCAATATGATCCCAACAGGTGGGGTCTGGGGAGGATAGTCTGTACGCAGACCTTACCCCTACCTAATACAGGTAGAGAGGCTGTTTGCAATAGACCCTCGACTCAGGAAGGGTAAGAAGAAGAAGAGGAAAGCAAGGTAGGAAGAAAGAAGGAAAAGAAAAGAAAAAAGGAGAGATAAAGGATAAGTAGTACCAAATAATAGTAACAGGGAATACAATACATGAGGCGAACAAAATCACATAACGTAATAAAAATCTAAGAATATGAAGGGATATGCATGCTACTAAGACTATCGGTGAACCACTAAAAACTACCCACTAACCTTCTATCTTAATCCTCGACATCCACACCCTCCTATCAAGGGTCATGTCCTCAGTGAGCTGAAACAACGCCATGTCTTATCTAATCACTTCTTCCCAATACTTCTTAGGCCTACCTCGACCTCTTCTCAAACTCTCCATGGCCAACTTCTCACACCTCCTGACAGGAGCATCAATGCTTCTTCTCTTAACATGTCCGAACCATCTCAGCCTCGACTCCCGCATTTTGTCCTCCACGGAGGCTACTCCCACTCTATCTCAGATAACTTCATTCTTAATCTTATCTCTCCTGGTACACCCACACATCCATCTCAGCATCCCCATCTCTGTTACTTTCATCTTCTGCACGTGGGAGTTCTTGACTGGCCAACACTCAGCCTCATACGGCATAGTCGGTCGAACCACCACTCGATAAAACTTACTCTTAAGTATTGGCGGCACATTCTTATCACATAAAACACCGGAAGCGAACCTCCACTTCATCCATCCCGCTCCGATGCGATGTGCGACATCTTCGTCAATCTCCTTGTTACCCTGGATAATAGACCCGAGATACTTAAAATTCGCTCTCTTGGGGATAACTTGAGCATCAAGCTTAACCTCTACGTCTGCACCATGGATTCCGCCACTGAATTTGCACTCCGAATATTATGTCTTGGTTCTACTCAGTTTGAAACCTTTAGACTCCAAGGTCTGTCTCCAAACCTCCAACCTCACGTTAACTCCGTTACGCGTCTCATCAATCAACACTATATCATCGGCAAATAGCATGCACCAAGGCACCTCCCCTTGGATGTGTCGTGACAGTACATCCATTGCCAAGACAAATAAAAATGGGCTAAGAGCCGATCCCTGGTGCAACCCCATCACCACAGGGAAATGCTCCGAGTCACCACCCACAGTCCTCACCCGAGTCTTAGCATCAGACAGATGAATTCAGATTAGATGCGAGAAATATTAAGTGACAAGAGGTTTGATAACTTATGCAAAGAATCAACCTCTATTTATGGGTAACCTTTGTGTTTAAGATAGGATATGGATAAAGATGTAAACAAGAGGATTTTTCAGTTACTAACTCTCATTTTATCATTCAATCGTCCTTTCATTCCCTTTTGTCCTTTTGGGTACAAAAGCTAAATAGTAGAGTATTACTACGGGAAGGGAATGAGAACAATTTGATTTCTTTTCAAGGATCGGGTCTGAAGATTACTTTTACTTTTTCTTATAATTTCACTCCTGACATAAGGTTCAAAAATCCGAACATCAGGATTATCCAGCAACAAATCAGCATTCTCCTCTTTCCTTTTACATAGAATTAAGCCATTGTCTATTAATAATTTTTTACTAGCACAACTCTAGGTAATAATGTCACTACACGGGTGATGTTCAGTCAAAAATACATATATTTACCCATTGTTGCCTTACATTCTAGTATTTTTAATCATCTTTTGAGCGTTAATTATATTACTTTATGCTTAATATTATATTTTAACTGTATAGGAATAACCAGTGTGAAGATAAAGAGATTTGGAGCAAAATTGAATAAAACGCGGAAGAAAAAGAAAAACAAATAAAGGAGACAAGGGGGACACCTTTTGTGTTTGTCCCCAAGAGGAAGACAAATAAAGAAGGAAATCAAATTCCAAGGCAAACCAAGGAATTTGACCGTAAGATTGCAAAAAACACGCCAGGGACAGCGCGAAGCGTTGCCCTGGACGCTGGGGGCGGGATTTATCCTATTTCGCCCGGGACAAGGTTATTTTGGTCCTACATGGCCCCAACTTGTATAAAAGGGGTCTTAAACATATTTTTGAGAGGGAGAACGTTTTTGGAGAGGAAAACATAAACACAAAGCCGCTGTGGAGGCCGAAATGCATCAAATTCCATTTTCTTCCACCAAATTTCACATTCTTTCATCACCAATTGAATACTATCTACAAATCTAGAATTAAACTCGAAAGTGAGAATTCTAGAATAACTCGACTATTGTTATTCGCATATTTATTTTGCTTTCTTGATTTATCATATTGGTTTATTTATTCAATCTTGCGCTTAATTATTTAATTGTTTGATCACCAATTGAATATTATCTAGAAAAAAATGTAAATGAATAAATATCTTGTTTTTGCTAGTGGAGTGTAAAGAACGATAGTGCTTAAAGAAAAAGGGAATATTTTTGGGGGTGATCTTGTTTGTGAAATTGAAGTTGGGATTGAAAAATTTGCGCTTAAAGTAATTTTGTGATGTGTTAAAGTGCTTAGGAGGGTGAGTCACTATTCTTAAATATATCATACCAGTCTCTTAGCCCACATTACAACCATGAAAAGTCTTAATTGATTTTAGATCGAGCGAGCATACATTATTAGAGATTTACATTATGGGCAAGCATATGGTACCTTTTGCATGCATGTGACTTTTGTGAGAGTGAGCAACTTTCTTTGATATATGTGAATCTTTAAAATATATTTGAGCATGAGATTCGAATGTGTGGATTCTTTTCTCTCTTTGACTTTGTTGTGAGGGCACATGGTTTCACGAGGGATAGGTAACGTTATTATGCTTCTCGACGATGTTGAGTGTTCAAGCCATGAGTACATTGTGACATTGAGTCGGTTTTTGAGGTTTGAATTGTTATGAGCATGTTATTTTTGCTTTGAATACTTGTAAAATATCGCATAAAGTGAAGGGAAGTGTATGTGATTGCATATGCTAAGGTTTAGTTGTTGCTATCAATCATGGTCATTAGTGTAGTGTGCTTCAAATGTGTAAATATAAAGTGCTCATGAATATTGTGAATTGTTGGTTGACTCGAGGACGAGCAGCGTTAAGTGTGGGGTGGTGATGTTCGGTCAAAATACATATATTTACTCATTGTTGCCTTACATTCTAGTATTTTTAATCATCTTTTGAGTGTTAATTATATTACTTTATGCTTAATATTATATTTTAACTGTATAGGAATAACCGGTGTGAAGATAAAGAGATTTGGAGCAAAATTGAATAAAACGCAGAAGAAAAAAAAAGAAAATAAAGGAGACAAGGGGGGACACCCTTTTGTGTCCCCCCCCTCAAGAGGAAGACAAATAAAAAAGGAAATCAAATTCAAAGACAAACCAAGAAATTTGAACGTAAAATTGCAAAAAACGCTACTGCATTCTGCGCCGGGTCCAGGGCAGCAAGATTTATCCTATTTCGCCCGGGACAAGGTTATTTCGGTCCTACACGGCCCTAACTTGTATAAAAGGGGTCTTAAACATATTTTTGAGGGGGAGAACGTTTTTGGAGAGGAAAACATAAGCACAGAGCTGCCGTGGAGGACCGGAATGCATCAAATTCCATTTTCTTCCACCAAACTTAGTAATTTTTATGTTTCATTGTATGATTTGTTGTGTGGCTACCATGTCTATGTGGAGCTAAACTTCACGTTCTAAGGTTGTGGTTCTTTCATGACTATTGTTATTCGAATATTGATTTTGCTTTCTTGATTTATCATATTGGTTTATTTATTCAATCTTGCGCTTAATTATTTAATTGCTCGATCACCAATTGAATACCATCTACGAATCTAGAATTGAACTCGAAAGTGGGAATTCTAGATTGCATATAGGATTGAGTAGAGTAAGTTCTTGAACCTGGGCATCGGGGAATGGATTCGCGGTTAGGATAGACATATACCTAATTGTCTTGCTTGGTTGACGTACAGAAATTATAAATGTGTTCTTGTTAGTTCTAATTCCATAGACATATAGGCGTAAGGTTAGCTTGAATAGGCGAGTAAGAACTCGACAGATTCTTATGAGCAATATTAACCGTGGTAACCAATAAACTAGATAAATTAGTTAGTCAATTCGATTGAAGAATACAATAGGAGTGTTAGATAGCCCACAACCCTAGATCGCTTTCATCACATTGATAATATAAAACTTCGCTCTTCCTCTGTTTAAAGTTCATTAGTTATTTTCTTCTTATTTTAATTAGTTTAGAATCAAATACTTCTAGGTTTAATTCCTATTTAGATAATTAGGATAATCTAATTTAGTTAATAGTTAGTCACAAGTTCTCGTGGGTTCGACATCCGACTTTTAGTCACTTTATTACTTGACGATCGTGTACACTTGCGTATGCGTTTGGCCGCAACAACGGCTCTACTTGTGCATTCTATTATAGAAGAAGATGATCAGGAAGCTAACCTGGTTGACTGTCCATCTGCGACCGCCGACAGGGATCTTATTGAGACCCATAATTTCTATTATTGCTGCCTCAAGTTCTTGAATCCCTTGACCATTGACAGCACATGTTGGAATGTGCTTGTTGAAGGAGAAGCCGCATGTATTGACCCATTCATAAGAGTCGGAGGGAGCGCAGTCTATTTTGTTGATTACCAGAATCAGTGGAGAGCTACCTCCAGCCGCGGTCTGAAACTATAGGAATAAACTTAATCTCAAATGTGTCTCCTAATACCAGAAAACAATAACAGAGCTGCAGAAACAAGAATCAACTGCATCTCTCTAACAGTAACAGAAAACAAAAGCTAAGTCATTACTCATTACAGAGGCTTTCTTCTATAAGTTCCATGAGAAAGGAGAGAGTAAAGTTCCATGTTGGACGCATAATATAGAGCACACCAACTTCCAGCAGTTGAAAAAAATTTCATATTAGACTTACTTCGACAAAATCACTTAAATGGAAACCAATGATAACAAGACAAAATAAAGCAAGAGTATTTTTATTCAACTTAACGCAAAACAGATTATAGAAGTTCGTAGATCAGGGAAGAAACAAGTATTTCATATTCAAAGTTATAAGTGAATGGAATAGTTTATAAACCTGATTCCTTTGGATTCTCTCAAGGAGCTGTGTATCCTCCAGAGTCCACCCCTCTGCTGCACTTATGGTCATTATTACGACATCAGCATTTCTAGCAACAGCTTCAGATCTTTCCACACCTGTGAACAGAATGCTACGAGAATCAAATAAAATAAAAACTCAACACGGGTAGTTCATGTCATATTTCATCGACGTAAGAAAAAGAGACTAGGAAAAGGAAACAATATCATTAATTGGGTTCAACAAATATAGTGCTGAGGTACCATAACAGGGACCACCATTGGGTGACGACTACATTCACCAAGAACTTTGACCGGAGATCCAACAGAAAAATGTTTATTAAGGGCCAATGATAATTCTGACCAAGTGTTACAGTTTGGACTCTTCATATAATCAACTAACATATGATTCTTTCGAGACACAATTACGAGCAAACTCTTAAAATGATGTTATGTTTCAGATCTAAATGCTAAATTCCACAAGTTAGATGAGAAAACCAATGTAGCAATGAGAGAAATACACTTGATTAAGGTTATGAGAACTATTGACCGTCTGACTCGGAAATACACAGTAGACCCCAAAAGCAACAAAAAAGAAGAACCATATTTTTTCACGCACACTTAATCTGTGTATAAGGAGCTGCTAAATTTCCCTTCAAAGACATTATCTGTTCAATGAACAAACTTTTCAACAGATAAGAAAATGGCAGGCTTCAGTCAACATTGGAAAAGATATAAACTTGGCAAACAGAAAGGTCTTACCAATTTTTTCCACAACATCATCAGTCTCCCTGATTCCTGCTGTATCAAGAAGTGTAACAGGAACACCACGGACAGAAACATTGGCTTCTACGACATCCCGCGTAGTACCAGCAATATTTGTAACTATTGCTCTATCAGTCTGCACGCTAATATAAGGCACGTGATTAGAAATGAATGCCAGTACGATAATAACACAGGAAGCAGACACTTTAAACTAGAGAAATTCTACAGAATTGGGGAGTGTGCTTAATATGACATTTTACTTTTTGAGGAAATTATTTATCATGAAAAACATTTTATAAAGTTTCTTGGCCTTGTTACTACTAGAAGTAGCATCAGCAGTAGTAGGGCTTTGATAGAGTAAAGATAGACAATCATGTTTATATGTTCGAGAAGCGACTGGAACGCAATACAAGTTAAATACTTGTAGCGGAAAATGACCTGCACTCCTAAGAACACAAGTTTTTTCATTTATACGATAAATTAAGGGAGACAATTATATATTAGGGGATTGAAATAGCTCATTATTTTTTTTTTACACTGTCTTAAAGTTGTAGGTTTGGGAAGAAGTTCCGAACTGTGGCTTGTAGATAAATTCACCGTGATCAACTAAGTCTAGCACAACCTATTGCTTGCTAAATGTATATAATTTAGATTGTGAAACTAGCGATTCAACCACTATATATACTTTCTATACCAAAAGGAGCAAATTGGTCTATAGCAATATGAAGCAAGGTGATGAAAGAGTTCTTGAATTGATCCCTGGAAATGTCTCAAGCAGAGCTAATGGTGCAAGTCACATCCTGCGCAAATTATAAAAAAAGAGAGTTGGCCATTGCATGGAACCTCCCTTAGTATGTGACTCCAGTTACAGTCTTACAGATGGGATTTCTATTTACTGGTCTACATTTTGTTTCAGATTTATTTGCTGATTCAAAAGTATATGCCACTGTTAAGAGAAGTAGTGATAACTAATCAGGAAAATAATCAAGTACAAGGATGAGATGGTAAATAATGGATATAATTTTGGAACATACTTTGCTCCATGCATTAAGAAGGCTTGATTTCCCAACATTCGGTCGACCAACAATTGCAATCTGCAAGATATTCATTAAAAATCATGTTATCTTAATTATTAATTGAAAGCAGGGAAAAATTAAAAAGGCCATTCTTTGGATGGCCGCTAAAAAGCTAGATGTGCTTTAAGCTATTCTCAAATTCTATGACAAATTTATGACATGTGTCCTTTGTTTCTTTCTCCTTTTCGCTTTTAATAATTAGTTCCTAGAGACAACATTCACTAGCCTTGAATAAGAACTTGGTCTGTATTAGTGCAATATAAAACCTGTAGTCCTGACTGCAGAAGCTTGTCATAGTTGGCAGTTTCCAGTGCATCATCCAGATCATACAGCATTCCATATATTTTGTCCATAATAAGATTTAGATCAATGGGTGGCATCTCATCGTCGAAATCAAGACGAGCCTCAATTTCAGTTAGCAACTCAATGCACTGCGTTCTTAGTGATTTGACCAAAGAAGAGAAACCCCCCTGACAAAATGAACACATTGTTCAGTATCATTCCCTAGCACTAAGATAAAAGGCACAAATAAAAAAAGTGCCGAATTTATTCTTTATTGATATATAGAAAGGGTCAACAACTCTTTTCCTTTAAAAAGGGTCAAAAACTCTTGTAATTAGAAAGTGATTTTATACAGCTGAAGACCTCGATTCCTGCCAATGCAGCATCTGCAGCAGCCACTGACTTGGCCAATATTAACTTTTCCACATTCTCAGCTTGAGAGAGATCCAAACGACCATTTAAGAAGGCGCGGAGAGTGAACTCGCCTAGTAAAAGTGAGAACATAAAAAGAGGTGAGTTGGAGCAGAAAGACTCTCACCTCTTCTATTGCTGCGTAGAAAAAAGTGACAGTTGCTATGTAATATAGCATAGTAACTAAGCTTTATCAATGCAATGAAACTATACAATGATGTACAGACAAATGAATCTTCATAACAGTTTTCAATCTACAGAAACTAACTCTTCCCAAAAACTTAGCTGCTGCGGGTTTAGACATTAAAACAGTCAATTAAAGAATATAAGGATGACGCTAACCTGGCTCCGCGAGCCTCGCACCAGCCTCCAAACAAGCCCTCAAAACACGTTGAAGACACACTTCACTTCCATGACACTGAAGCTCAACCACATCTTCTCTAGTGTATGACTTTGGGGCCAGCATAGGAATCACCAGAACCTAAGCAAGAAAGATATTTAGAGGGGGGGGGGAGGTGGAAGAAGAAGAAAAAAATATGACTCCAAGAAAATATTCACACATACAGTTTCAGACCACTATTCACAATGGCCTTAACTAGGATGAAATTTTTTTTCCTGGAGTCTGGACATCTATTAGCACATTGACCGCCTTTCTTCCTACTTATCCCTTCTTTCTTACATCAAAATCTAGAAAACAATACACCTAGCCCATACGTATTATGACATCATGTACGAAAGATTGCATAAATTCCATATGTTGGTGCTTTCTTTCCCCAATTTTTCTCTCTCGGAAAATGGATAAATGATAAACTTGCTCAGAAATAAAAATAGAAGGACGATCATACAAGTGCAGCAAAATTTGCATATATATTCTAAAAACTGGTGCCTCTTTTTCCTCCATTTGTTTTCTCCAATGCATAAATGATAAACTCAAAATAACTTTGAGACAAGCACAAACCGATGATACTATCTCATTTGGGCTATAACCAACCACATAATACGAAAAAGGGCACTAAGACACCCTCCAATTTCCCTTCTCCTCCCCCACCCCCACCCAAAAAGAAAATATTCACCCAAGCTAGTCCCAAATTTCAGTAAAGTCTTCCTTTTAATAAAAGCAGAGCCAAATGAATGTCATTAGAGGTATTCATTACCAAGCTCCTTAACTATGATCAAATTTCATAAATTCTTTTCTCAAGACCTGTTCTACGCATGGAATTCATTCAGTAATTTTATGATAAAGAACTAGACAAAATATTGAAAATCTAAAAATTTAGATAATTCCCTATGTGCCAAATTTATCAATAAAAAGTATGTCTATGATGCGTAATATATTTAACAAGCTAAAAAATATGTATAGGTACACGTACTTTATTTATCACAGAAATCTGACACAGATTTCCATCGGAACCTATAGTTGGGCATCCAAAATGTGAGTTGAAGACACAATCGAACTTAATTCCAAGCAATTTATAGACTATGCAGGATTACCAACTTATAGAAACATTGATTACTTTACTATCTCTTTATTTCTTCAAGGTAAAGGCATAAAACACATTAAGTTGGCCCGAACACTGCGGTTAAAAAAAAAAGGCATGAAACATATGTAAGCAGTAGGAATTTTAATAAGCTATAGGACAGGAAGTTTTGCCCTGAAACACTCACTCTTTTTCATTCTACGAACGCCTTTCCCTCACCTTATCTAAGGGGTCATAGAATTAAAAACATACCCAACTCTCAAAGATATGAAAATAAGAACAGATAAAAGTACTAGAAATAGTAAGGAGAAGTAGTAACTAGTAAGGGCTAAATCCAGATAGGAAGCAACAAAGGCACCAAACCCTTCAATATCTCCAATGTAGTACAATTCACATGTCAAAATTGAAGAACAAATGCACCAAAATAAGAAGGGAAAAACAAGAGTTTGAAATTATACCTCATCAATCACATTCCCATGAGAGTCAGAAACAACACCATACTCTATAACATGGCTCTTAGGCCTCCACTCAGAAGAACTCATTTTCTTCTTTTTCAACTTGGGACGAAATACACGACCAACTATAGGAACTGCAGAGGGACCAGATAACCGGATAATCCCAACTGCAGCTGCTGGGCCACCCAAAGAAGTAACAATAGCGGCAATGGTGCTAGTATTCGCAGCTGGGTCAAGAGGGCTCACTGTTCCACACCCAAATAACCTCTCATCTTGCTTCAGCACCAAAGTACTCTCTGCAATAAAAAAAGATTCAAACTTTACCACTAAAACCCCAATTCTTTCAGCACCACAATATTCTCAGCAATAAAAAAGATTGAAACTTCAGCATTAAAAACCAATTATTTCAGCAGCACAGTATTCTCTGCAATAAAAAGATTAAGATTTTAGCATTAAAGCCCAATGTTTTCAGCACTAGCGTACTCTCTGCAATAAACAGATTGAAACTTAAGCATTAAACCCCAATTCTTTCAGCACTACAGAGTTCTCTGCAGTAGAAAGACAGAAAGTTTAAAAACTATTCCATTATTTCAGCAATACAGTACTCT
Source organism: Nicotiana otophora (assembly GCA_000715115.1). Classification (NCBI taxonomy): domain Eukaryota; kingdom Viridiplantae; phylum Streptophyta; class Magnoliopsida; order Solanales; family Solanaceae; genus Nicotiana; species Nicotiana otophora. The sequence continues at coordinate 65,188 of AWOL01S0020923.1, forward strand.
CTGCAATAAAAGGATAGAAGCTTTAGCATTAAAAACCAGTTGTTTTAAGCAAATGGGGGTATGAAGGAAGATGAAAGGAGTCACCGTTAGCAGTAGTATGAGGTCTGGGAGTAGGTTGGGAAGAAGAAGAAGAAGAAGAAGAAAGAGGGAATAGAGAAGAAAATGTTGTATGAATCGGGATTGACAATTTTGGGAAGATGGAGGAGGCTAAGGGTGGGGGCAAAGGGGAACGTAGGTGGGTGAGGAGATGGCGGAATGCTGGTAGCAAAGCCATTATCGTGGCTTTGGGGTTTTAGGATTTGGGGTTGCTCATCATAACTGATAAACCCATTTGTGTTTCTTGATTAACCTTTCAATTCCAATCACGTGCGTTCCACGTGACCGCGCAACCACTCTCCCAAGAACGACCGTAGGTCATGTCTTAGATGCTTTATAATAAAAATCAAATTATTGTGTATGTCCATTTTTCCTTCATGATCTTTTCAAATGTTTAATGAAATATTCAATGATATATTTTTATATTTAATGATATATTCAATGACATATTTTTTTCACTTTTCATGTCTATATAAACGTCTTGTAATAGATAGGAAAATACACATAATTGAAGAAGAAATAAAAATCTCTCTTTTCTTTCTCTCTATATCTCTTAACTTGTTTTTTCTTGTTCTATATTGTTACTTTGAGTTATATTTCATAACATGTTATCAGCACGAAGTCTCTAACCTCAAGGTTGAATTCCACTTCTATGTTGCATGCACGTCAACAAGTCCGAGCTTTAAACCACATAAGTTTATACCAATATTTGGAATAAAGCAAGGTCCGGTTATTAGAAAAATTAGTATTTATGTGGCTGCTAAGGATGTCACCTTGTTAAATTTTCATGAACTAAATAATAGGTGGCATGCGGTATACTAAATAATCTACAAAATTAAAATTATACTTTATTATGTATGCTTATGGTTTTACCTTATAATACGATTTTAGTATGCCTAGTATAATGATTATACATTAGTTTACTGTCAAATATAATAATAATAATAATAATAATAATAATAATAATAATAATCGTAACTATTTTATTTTAATAAGATAAAATATTAGTACAAGAAGTATATACTACACCAAAATTTTCATTGATGATAGTTCTTATCAAATTAACATGTTGAATCATTTCTATATGGAAAGCATATAGTAGTAGATAGTAGACGGAGATTTGTCCCCTAATTTTTCTTTTTGATTCCCCGATTAACCTAAAGGTTCTGCTATATATCTTTGCTTTTCTAAAAAGCATAATACTAATTTCCACAAAAGTGCATGGTAACTAGTAGTGCTATATTATTCTATTTAATACATCATTTTTCTTTAATGTTTTGGTCATATCACTCTCATCTTGTAGTAAGCTTATTGCAGCAAAGACCACATGTGAATTTTCAATATTATTTTGTATTTTCATATATCTGTTTGACACTAATTACTTAGCTGATTTGAGTAAACGAAAGTCTATTGTTGAGAATTATATCCAAATGACATTACAAAGAGTTTAACTCAAGAGGTAAGCATTTCCTTCGTATTTGAAAGTATTTTTGTCCTTTGCTATTAATGATATAAACTTCAATGAGTTCAACTCGCAATGCACCATGAGGGTAAGACATCAGGATCAAGTCCTTATGCTCCATGATGACAAGAGTTGGGTTTGAGCCAATTCATTATGGCTTAACATGCCTTTATATTAGTAAGATATTGGGTTTGAGTCTCACTATACCATATTGATGATATACAATAACAACAACCCAGTATAATCCCACTGGTGGGGTCTGGGGAGAGGAGTGTGTACGCAGACCTTACACCTACCCTGGGGTAGAGAGGCTATTTCCGATAGACCCTCGGCTCCCTTCCTCCAAGAACTCCCCACCTTGCTCTTGGGGTGACTCGAACTCACAACCTCTTGGTTGGAAGTGGATGGTGCTCACCACTAGAGCACCTCACTCTAGTCATATTGATGATATAATGATGACTAAAGAAAAATAATATATTTTTCATGAAAGTCATAAATATTGTCCCACTTGATTTGCTCCATTCTTGAAGTGAATGTGGTAGCGGCGCATAATAAGTCTAAATGAAGACAAGTAGTTGAATAATAAACGTGGGCGTTCCAAAGATCAAAATAATAATAATAATAATAATAATAATAATAATAATAATAATAATAATAATCACTATGATTATAAAGGGAGAACAATAAGGGTTCTCAAAATAGTCCTTCAAAATGTGAAGACAATGTTTACCATCAAATTGATATGAAAATTAATAAAGTACGCCATTGATTATAATCAATTNAATTTTTCTTTTTGATTCCCCGATTAACCTAAAGGTTCTGCTATATATCTTTGCTTTTCTAAAAAGCATAATACTAATTTCCACAAAAGTGCATGGTAACTAGTAGTGCTATATTATTCTATTTAATACATCATTTTTCTTTAATGTTTTGGTCATATCACTCTCATCTTGTAGTAAGCTTATTGCAGCAAAGACCACATGTGAATTTTCAATATTATTTTGTATTTTCATATATCTGTTTGACACTAATTACTTAGCTGATTTGAGTAAACGAAAGTCTATTGTTGAGAATTATATCCAAATGACATTACAAAGAGTTTAACTCAAGAGGTAAGCATTTCCTTCGTATTTGAAAGTATTTTTGTCCTTTGCTATTAATGATATAAACTTCAATGAGTTCAACTCGCAATGCACCATGAGGGTAAGACATCAGGATCAAGTCCTTATGCTCCATGATGACAAGAGTTGGGTTTGAGCCAATTCATTATGGCTTAACATGCCTTTATATTAGTAAGATATTGGGTTTGAGTCTCACTATACCATATTGATGATATACAATAACAACAACCCAGTATAATCCCACTGGTGGGGTCTGGGGAGAGGAGTGTGTACGCAGACCTTACACCTACCCTGGGGTAGAGAGGCTATTTCCGATAGACCCTCGGCTCCCTTCCTCCAAGAACTCCCCACCTTGCTCTTGGGGTGACTCGAACTCACAACCTCTTGGTTGGAAGTGGATGGTGCTCACCACTAGAGCACCTCACTCTAGTCATATTGATGATATAATGATGACTAAAGAAAAATAATATATTTTTCATGAAAGTCATAAATATTGTCCCACTTGATTTGCTCCATTCTTGAAGTGAATGTGGTAGCGGCGCATAATAAGTCTAAATGAAGACAAGTAGTTGAATAATAAACGTGGGCGTTCCAAAGATCAAAATAATAATAATAGTTATTACTATGGTAATTACAAAAAGGGATAAATTCTTTGAAGAGAATGTGACTTTGATAAATATTGAGACTGCATACTCATTCCTNGGGAGAACAATAAGGGTTCTCAAAATAGTCCTTCAAAATGTGAAGACAATGTTTACCATCAAATTGATATGAAAATTAATAAAGTACGCCATTGATTATAATCAATTCCTTGAAGAGAATGTGACTTGTGATAAGCATTGAGAATGCAGACCCATTCCTAAAAGTGAATGTGACAGTATATGATAAAAGTAATGAATAAAGACATGCAATGCATGATTAGATGAATACCACACAACTCACCTCTAAGGGAGGTTTGAGTGAAATAAAGAAAATAAATATTATTGTGTGGTTACATGAATATGTCATTGGTCGCGTACATGTGATACGCCAAAAAAATATTTTGGTGTGCCTTATAAAAGATTATTAAAGGCAAAATAAAAGCAAAAAATGATTTTGCTTATGATGATTTTGACCATGACAATTTATTATGATATAATTTTCTCCGTGAAGGAGACATTTACCATATGAATGGTGTGACAACAAAAAATTGTAGTACAAAAGTTGTTAAGAGTTCCGAAAAAATTAATTTGTTACTACCCAGATAAATAAAATTATTCACGACATTGATATTGTAAAGTCTCAAAAGAAACTTTTTGAGTTTCAAATGTATAAGTCAAAGTGGTTGGCATATTGAGACTATAAATGAAAGGAGTATTGAATATCTTCATATTTTTATAATCATAACGGGTAAATATGAAAGATTACCTGATTTTCTTTCTATTTGTACTACACAAATATAAGCATGATAATGGAATCATATGTCACAAGTAAACTAGAGGTTTACTGAAACAATTATTAGTTTGCATGACCAGTTGACCATCTCGGTTCAATTATGATGCGAAAAATTAATAGAGAATTACATTGACATATATTGAAGAAATATAAGATTCTTCAAGAATTCTCTTGTGCTGCTTATTCTCACGATATACCAGTTAAGGCTGGGATTGAATCCTTTGATTTCTGGAACAAATAAAAAGTGACAAATATATGGGCTTAGTCACATTCCATGTGGATCGTTTACTATTATATGATTTTAATAGATGCATATATTATATGGTCACATGTGCATTTGTTATCAACTTGCAGTTTGGCTTTAGGAAGATTGATTGCTCAAATTATTAGAGCACAGTTCTAGAATATAAATTATGATGATTTATTTTGATAATATTGGTTTAAATACAAGTTGGTTTAGCAGAAATTGTATGCCTCCAATTATATCTAAACCATTGGTTATGAGAATAAAATTGTCAAAATAAATTTTGGTATGTGATGTATTATTTAATATACAACATCACTTGTACGCATCTAGCCAAGTTATGATAAGTTCTCCCTATCACAATCGGTTCAGGGTCAGTAAACAAATAATTTCCATCTAGAAATATGAATGTGTTATATGATTTAATTGTTCTACCACAATGCACAAAGATGGATCCTCAAATAAGGCTAGGGATGTGTATTGGTGATCCCAATAATAGGGGGAGAAAATGGGCAACTGAAAAAGTAATGCATGTAATGAATTATTATAAGTACATCTAGATCCTCGTACGAGAAAATGTGAACTTGAAGTTCAAGAGATTATTCATTTGTAAAATATTGCCAGACGTATTTGCTGACCCAAAACTAAATGTCATATTCAGCTGCTAATGCTCTAAATAAAATGAAGTTCATAATGAATAGAGTCTATGGCATGCACGAAGCATAATAGACTAATCGGTTCCAAAAATAAAACTCCTTGAAGAAGGAGATGAGTAAATGTTCAAGATGGTCATAATAAAGAGGCAAGTGCTCTAGAAGAGCACCGCGACATAACACTTCATAAGACATCATAAGAGAGGCTCGGGTACCTGAAAATAATAAGTTAAAGAGATCTCAATAAGTTATGTCTTTATTGGGTAATAGTAGAACCGATATAAAATGATCGTCGACGATATTGTTAATATAATGTAACGCTCAATATTATTAATATTGACGAGGATCTTGAGCTCAAATCTGGCATGAAATTTGTACAGATAAATGATTGGCCAAATAAAAAATACGCAATGAAAATTGATTTCACCTGAAAAATATGAAGTTGGACGGATAGTCCCAACATCTGAAAGTATAAAGCTAGTGGAGGTATAAATGTGTTCTTGTGCGAATAAAAGATCAAGTCCATAGACATAAAGACGACTTGTGTCATAAGAAGATTTGTAAATATCCTGACATTGATTATATAGAGACATGTTCTCCTGTGTTGGATATCGCAATTTCAGGTTTTAATCTGGCAATACAAGAAAAATATGATATGCGTATAATGGAAATCATTGAAAGATTTAAATTGTTCTGATGCATATTAAGGTTTCCAAGAAATTTATTAAATAAAGCTTCAAAAATCCTTATACGGATTGAAACAATTAGGGAGTATGTGGTATAATCGCCTGAGTGAGTACCTGTTGAAAGAGGGGTACAAGAATGATTCAATTTGTTCTTGTGTCTTTATAAAAAGATCTGAATCTAAATTTGTTATAATCGCCGTGTATGTTGATGATTTAAATATCATTGGAACTCCTAGGGAGCTTCCTACAGCAGTAGACTATTTAAAGAAAAGATTTAAAATGAAAGATCTTGGAAAGACAAAATTTTGTCTTGGTTTACAAATTGAGTATATGAAAGATGGAATATTTCTCCATCAATCAACATACACTAAACTTTTTTTAAAGCGATTCTGTATGGATAAAGCACATCCATTGAGTACCCCGATGGTTGTGAGATCACTCGATATAAATAAAGATCCATTCTGACCTCATAAAAATAATAATGAGATTTTTGTTCCCGAAGTACCATATCTTAGTGCAATTTGTGCACTAATGTATCTTTCTAATATTACAAGGTCTGACATAACTTTTCCAGTTAATGTCTTAACAAGATATAGCTCAGCTCCTACAAGAAGACATTGGAATGAAATCAAACATATATTGCGGTATCTAAAAGGAACTACCGATATTGGATTATTTTATGGCAATGATTGCAGTCCCGATCTTGTTAGTTATGCCGATGCTGGGTATTTATCTGACCCACACAAGGCTCGATCTCAAACAGGCTATGTGTTTACATATGGAGGCACTGCTATATCTTGGTGATCGACTAAGCAATCAATCGTGGCTACTTAATCTAATCATACTGAGATAATTGTTATTCATGAAGCAAATTGAGAATGTGTATAGTTGAGGTATATAATACATCTTATTCGAGACAAATATGGTTTGAAGTATGACAAACTACCCACAATTTTGTATGAAAATAATGCAACATGAATATATAGTCCAATTGAAGGGAGGGTTCATAAAAGGGGATAAGACAAAACACATTTCACCAAAGTTATTTTTCACACATGATCTTCAAAAGAATGGTGATATCAATGTGCAACAGATCCGTTCAAGTGATAATATGGCTGATTTGTTCACCAAATCTCTACCGACGTCAACCTTCAAGAGACTAGTGTACAAGATTGGGATGCGAAGGCTTAAGGATGTGAATTGATGCTCTCATCAGGGGGAGTTAATACGCGTTGTACTTTTTTCCCCTTACAAGGTTTTGTCCCACTTGATTTTCCTTACAAGGTTTTTAACGAGGCAACCAAAAGGCATATTTCTAAACATGTGTACTCTTTTTCCTTCACCAGGATTTTTTTCCCATAGGTTTTTTTTTCTAATAAGGTTTTAATGAGGCACATTATCTATGGACATCTAAGGGGAGTGTTATAAGAAAAATCAAATTATGATGGATGTCTACTCTTCCTCCATGATCTTCTCAAATGTTTAATGACATATTTCTATGCTTAATGACATATTCAATGCCATATTTTTCTTCACTTTTCATGCCTATATAAAGACCTTGTAATAGATAAGAAAATACACACAATTGAAGAAGAAATAAAAATTTCTCATCTCTTTCTCTCTATATCTCTTAGCTTGTTTTTTCTTGTTCTATATTATTATTTTGAGCTATGTTTCATAATAAGATGCTTTTATTTAAGTATTACAGTAAAGTTAAACCAAAAATAGAATATTATATTAGTTACTACTAGATATTATTATAATGATGATTTGAATATTTTAAACAACACATTATATTAGTTATACAAGATTCTATGATCGGATTATTTTTTAAAACCAAATGACACCTACGCCTCAATTTCTATTCTTCCACACAAATAGTTGCAAATTTGACATTTTCCTTCCTCTTATCTTCCGAAAACTTTATTGGCGAAAGATAGGAGTATGATATATTGTTATAAACAGTTTTATTGTAAATCAAGCTCATTGAGTCATATGTTTGATATATCTCTCATACTCTACTAACGTTAAGATAATGTGATTATAACAATTCCTCAAAGTTCTTACTTCCCCCTTTTTGTTTGTATAAAATTTGTAAGACTTGAAATGCCATATAAGAGCAAGTCTTGTGACTCCAAGGTTCAACATATTCACAAGATGAATCTCGTAAAAATAATACTATATACGTATGTTAAATTGGTGTGCTATCATAAACGATCGGATGAAAATAGTAATGATTATATTTGACGAAGAACATAAGTAGGACAAATGAGATATAATTGTTTAAGATGATTTTACATGTCCTAGGTATACTCCATACACATCAATTCGTAGGTATTACAGTATACTTAATTGAAAATAAATAGGAAAGAGTTAAACCTAAAATCACAAAGAATAAGTTATTTTACATGGATTTATTTAAAATTAAGCACAATGGCAAGAAAATAAGGTTCTTGTAGACGACAACAAATATGAATATACGTGTAATTGCTATTCATGTTAGGTCCAATATTTGTAAGAATAAGCACAATGGTAATAAAAGGTTCTTAAAAACTAAAGCACATCTGAATATACGTTTAATTGCTATATACGTTAGGTCCATATGAGTTGAGAGCTCTTTTAGCCTTGTTAGCACCTGTCTAAATATATTTATTAGACGTACAGAACCTCTAATTTTAGAGCAAGCGTTAAAAAGACAAATCATTTCCTATTGGAATGAAAAACACTTGAATAGAATGGAAATATCACAAACGATACATAAAGCTGACGACTCCAATTAAATTTGGATTGAGCCATAGTTAATTGATTCATTATTTCAAACTTTAGTTTAACCTCTTGGTTATTGTTGGTGAATGGTATATATATAATGGGATCACATGCATTCCTGGTAATTTCAACATTGCTTTTAGCAAGCCCTCATTGCGAAGAAAGTTTTGAACTACCTATACAATCTAAACTGTAGCTAACATTCAGACAACTTAACAACCCAACAAGAGCATTATCACAATTGGCTTATATATGGACCATTTTCTGCTCCAACGTCCCTTTCGATTCACTATATGTCAATATATGCAAGTTGGTTTTCTCTTGCTATCTCTGGCTGATTTTTCTTTCTCCCAGTCCGAGAGCGTAGGGGTGATTTTTCATGTATGTTATTTACAACTTCAGACTACTACTACTTCAGGGAACTTAGAGGAACAGGTTAGCACAGCATCTGCAACAGTGAGAAATATCTTGTCCTCGCCAATTTGGCTCACGAAATTGGATGCGTGCAGCTTGTCGATCACTTGTCTTCCAGGGTTTGAGAGAATAAGCTGTTCGTGCGCGCACAAACACACAAAGGGTAAGATATCAAGAGACCTATGGTTTTATTTTTAGTTCAGATACTATGTTTGGGTATGATTATTAAGCTTTACCTGAACTTCTCTCTTATGTAGGCTTCTGTGCAACTCTTCAAAGGCATGGATGCCACTGGTGTCAATGTCAGTCACGGCTGCAAAAGAGTAAGTGGAAAAACATGAAATATAAGTATCATTTGCAAGAAGTGTGGTAGCATATATATTGCTTGATTTTTTATTTTTTTTTACAAGGTAATCGTTCCCCACTTACGTGACATGTCAACAATCAAGAACCTAATTTTAGGAAAGCCAGCGGATTCTAGTTGCTCGTCCTCATCCGTTACCCATCTCAATATCCTGGAAAACAAGTTCATTCTCTTGAATTACACACTCTTTTATCTATCTATCTATCTATCTATCTACTCAGATTGAACAACAACAACAACAACAACAACCCAGTATAATCCCACTAGTGGGGTCTGGGGAGGGTAGTGTGTACGCAGACCTTACCCCTACCCTGGGGTAGAGAGGCTGTTTCCAAATGACCCTCGGCATCCTTCCCTCCAAGAACTCCCCACCTTGCTCTTGGGGTGACTCGAACTCACAACCTCTTGGTTGGAAGTGGAGGGTGCTTACCATCAGAGCAACCCACCTTCTATCTACTCAGATTGAAGATAGAAGAAATAATGGCTTACCTCTCTCTCGTGTAGTTAGAATTTGAAAAGTAGATAGCAGAATCAACTCTCACAATTAGTACACCGGGAACTTGTGTTGCCTCGGGATATTGTTGAATGTTCCTATATACATTTGTCCTGGGGATCTTGCCAAGAATAGCTGTTCGTGGCCTGGTGACTTGGAGGAGAATCTTAGCAAATGATATTGAGACCTATTTAATAATAAAGACAAAAAAATCCAATTATTAAACCATCACGGCTTTCCCTTATGAAATTGTTAAGCCTCCCTGAGAGAACTACTTACCGCAATTAAAAGACCTATCTCAACAGAGGCGAAAACCACACCAAAAAATGCTCCCATACAAGCAACAAAATCAAATTTGTCGATCTTCCAAATCAAAATTGCGGCTTCATAGTCTATTAATCCAATGACAGCTGAGATAATGATGGCAGCGAGGATTGCATTTGGAGTGTACGCAAAAAGAGGGGTTATGAACAACAACGTCAAGAACACAACAACAGACATGATAATGTTGGAAACTGCAGTTTGGCATCCAGCCATGTAATTTACTGCTGATCGAGAGAAGGAACCTGCAAGAGTGAATTGATCCGTTAGTTAAAGAATGCCAGGATAAATGAAACACATTAACAGATCAATCAAACATTGATTCCTTAGGCTGCATGGATTTGAAGCCTAGGCATCGGATCGTTAAATATCATATGTTTTATTAAAACTTTATTCATTTTTATCTACCTGTTGTCACATAGCATGATGTCATTGAGCCAACGACATTCATTGCTCCAAGTGCCACCATTTCTTTGTTTCCATCCAACTGGTAGTCCTTCATTGAAGCAAATGTTCTTCCAATTGCAACGGCTTCCTATGAACGAGAAGGTAGAAGCACGACAATTGAGTGGAAGAACATAAAAGCTCCTGTTTCAACTTTGATTAATCAATTTTCTTACCGTCAATGCAATCATTCCAGCTACAATACCAATCTTTAGCCCTTTTAGGAGATAATCACCAGTGAAATAGATTTCACTGACAGAAGGAGGATTGATTCCTTTCTCAATGTGTCTCACCTGGTAAGGTCATCATAGAAATGTTTTCATTAAGTTCAAGTTAAGTGATACCAGAAACTTATCAGAAAAAAAAGTTAATGGTACCAAAGAAGCCCCTAAAGTAAGCACTTACAATCTCGACTCCCTTTTTTTCAGCATGGGTTATGTAGACCAAAAAGGTGGAAAGAATGACAGAGATCAGAGGAGCAATTGCAGGTATCCAAAACAACTTTTTGTTCTTCTTTCCCTGATTTTCAAAATCATTTAGGAATAGACAAAAGCTACCAAAGCATTTCAACTTAAGTTATAGACAAACGTTAGAACTCTTACAGTGTACTTCGCGAACAAAAGGAAAGTTAAAAAGGTTGCTCCAATGAGAATTGTTGGCCAGTTCCACTGCAAGTTTTTTGCCAAAAAAAGAAGGTGCTATTAGTCGTTTATGCAGATAAAACCTCTTAAGAAGGATGCCTAGAAGGACAAGATAACTCACTCCATGGTGAGCCGAACGCCATACTGATTTCATCACAGAAATGATATCAGTTTCCTTAGTAAACTTTTTGATGCCAAGAAAACCTTTAAGTTGCTGGAGAGCAATTGTAATGGCTGCACCACCCATGAAACCCACGACAGCAGCATGAGATAAGAAGTCGATTAAAAATCCCAACCTGAAAAGGAAGCAAAGCAGTAGTTAAAGGTAGCTGTCCGTTGGCAAGTCAGAAAGGAAAAAGAAAGCAACAAGTGTCTTTGCATGAAATGAGATGAAGAGAATCGAAAGCATAAGTGCACAACTACAAGCTTTTAATCTTGGCAATTCTTGTATACCTTAAGATTCCAAGAGTAGCTTGGGTAATGCCAGCGAAAAAAGTAGCTGTAAATGCAAGTCTCCTGTATTCATTTGGATTTGTAGTTGGATCAATTTCATTGCTAAGCAGAGACCCTAGCAATAGTGATACAACAGCAACAGGTCCTATCGCTATATCTCTCGAGCTACCCATGAAGGCATAAATCAAAGGTGGAACAAAGCTGGAGTCTGGCAAAATTAAGAAAAAACATGCATGAAAGAGGGTTCATTCAACTTTACCAAAGGTATACTAATTAAGCAAATGCACACTTACATAGCCCATACTGAGGAGCTAAGTTTGCGAGCTTTGAATAGCCAATGTCCTGTTAAACCAGTTGCAATATAATCAAACTCATGAAACATAAAAGTCCAAACTTGTTCAATTGATTTACACAAGTCCTATGTGCATGCTCTAAATATACCTGAGGAATGCAGAGACTTGCAATAGTCAAACCAGCAATAAGATCACCTCTAAACTTAGAAACATTATAGCTTCTACCCCAATCTAGTATGGGAAATACAGCCTGCCAACCAAGGACAAACTTCCGAGACCTTGACTGATCTTTAAAGGAGCGTAGAGGATCATCTGCAAACAATGTTTCCTTTACAGTAGTCTTAAATTCATCGAATAGTTTCTGTTTCGGTGGGACTCCAACCTTGTGCATATATGGTGCTTGTTGGTGTTGAGGGGATGGCAAACTTTGGTAGTCCATTTCTTTTGTTTCTATTGCTTCAACGCTAGATCGACCCATCTTAGATTAGAATTGGCTAATTCACCTGTAAGGCAGAGGTAACATAATTTCTATTACATCAGTAAGAGAAATACTAAATTCCAATACAAGCCAAATCAGCAAAATGCATTTGACACCTCACAAAGGCTGGTGCTCAATTTAACTAGCTTCTACTCAGCACTAAACAAATACTCCAATGTTAGCATTATTCAGTGATACATTCACAAAAACTTGATAGTAACTAATAAGAGAAAGATGACAGCAAAAACAATCAATTCTATAGAGATGGAGCCATGACAATATACTAAATACCCTCTCAAATCTCACGCATGCAGGAAATGACGGAGAGCTATATTGCTATTAAAAACTTTGTGATCTTCTTGAACTTTGGAGTACCTTAGCTTGGAAAGTTCTTGCTTTCACTTAATATAAATTGTCAGAAAATTCGAGCATCAAGCCTTATTATCTTAAAGAAAGGGTTACTGGTATATGCAACTAAGCACGAATCTTGATCATTTTGCTTAGTGCATACTGGTGTTGGAAACTAAAAGAAAACCTTTTGTATTTTATCTAACAGAAATGGATGTCCACAGCCATTGGTTTATTTACCGTGAGAATTTGGATCGTTTTTAATGTTAGTATTTCTTGAAAACATATTTAATATGATAGATTCACGAAGACAAGATTGACATCCAAAATGTAAAAATAACAGCTAAAATTTTCAAGCTACATTCTCTTTTCTGTCTAGGTATTTGGAAATACAATAGAGTCAATGTAGGCCGGTCCTTGCATATGGGAGCGCCAAATGGCTTTAGTACGTAGAGATTTCATGGTTGCAGATAAGATAAGGTAACTACACAGTACCACAGAAATAACGGAGTCACAATTCACACGGTGCACGCCCACACGCCTGTCACCTAGCATGTGCGTCACCTCAACACCAAACACATAACACGTATATTCAGGGTTCATACCCTCGTGTGCAACAGACTTTTTTGACTGAGAGGTATTTAGCAACAGGGAAACTTAATTGACGTGGACATTCTAGAAAAGGTCCTTTTACACCTTATCATGTTAAACTTAGCTGATTTCTTAGATTATAATTAATACTCCCTTTTTCGTCTCCTCTCCATTCCCGACCCCTTTCTTCTCTACTATATGAGGGAGGAATCTTAAATTCCAAAACAAGGATAGAATAAATCAAAAATCACTAAAATCCACCCTACCCCACCCCCACCCCTCTCCAAAAAAAATTTACTAGAAATATATAAAAAAAAGGAAGTGTAAGATTTCTGAAAAAAATCACGGAACCTCTTTGATAAATCTCAAGACATTTCAATTTTCTCCAACTATTAACAAAAATGAGAAAAGGGACAAATCTCAGTAGTCAGTACAATGGGTGCATCAATGCCACTGACTACACTGTTCTCCTCTTTTTCCTGTTTTCACCCTTAAACTAGAAATGGAAAACTGATAAAAACTCAAGATATTCCCTAGACATTTTCTTTTACATTTAACATATAGCACTCCACTTTTCATTCCATACGCCTTTCGTATACCATTGATAGTGATTTGGTGCATTAGTACCTTTGCTAATATAGAAGATAAGGTCCCCGGCCCACTTAGGTCACTCTCCGCATGCAGAGCCAAATATACCTATTAAACTAAACTAAACATACAACAAATTGAACTAAAGAAAGGCGTAAAAGGTGGTAATAAAAACAATACTTGAAACAATTAAAGATACTCCTAAAAATATATCACGAAAAGGACATATATAAAGAGAAACACTCAGATTAAGTAACTACCTTGCCTTATTGTTCCCACAATCAATGGTCCTTGTAACTTCTGGGCATCAAAAAAGAATTCCCATGTCTAGGTTCAATGTGTTGCAATTTTGCTATCCTCTAATTTGGTTAATTAACAAGGATAAAAAATGTAACAAATCAAGAAAGATGCCCAGATAAATGTATGTGTTGGGAAAATGGTTTTTGAGTGTAAACAAGAAGACAAGAGGGTAAAAGAAAAGAAATGATTTGTGTTTTTTATACTAGTTCTTGTTTGAGGCCAAGGTAAAAGAAAAGTGGGAAAATAACGACGTAGTTTGTGCAACTACTTTTTTGGAAGTCAGTTCTCAGCAGTTCGCGGTATTCATTTCCTCGAATGTAGGGCCTATAAAATGCCTGAATCTTGACGTATTACAGTCCATGTTCATAAAGTTGACCAGAGTCTCGTGTATGAAACCTCTATTGTTGTTTTTTTGGCAAAAAAACAGAAAAAGTCTAATGTGGACCCAGTTTTGGGCTTTTTAAAATGTAGATGTTTGAGCTCACTTTTCCCAAGAGACGTAGGTAAATTTTTGTCGGTTCTCCTTTTTGTATCAGTTATTTAGTTAATAAATTTTTTTATGTATTAATATGTATCTTTTAGACCACGATCTAATTTGTTTTTTAAATAAACTAAAAGTTTGATGAGAAAATATTAAATTACGGTCTAAAATTTTGTAAATTATTGCAAACGTTAAACCATAATAATTCGAGTGCAACATGAAAATTATATGAGCAAATATTAGACTGACTTTAACGTTTACGTTGTGCAAGAAGAGTAAGTTTCGAGGGGTTATATTTTTTCAAGTTTTTAAAATGGGGACAAAATCTAAGGAGTAGCCTGAAATAGGACATTTGCGTAAATCAGCCATAACTTTTAAGGCCCAACTAACGAAGGAAATAGAAAAATTATTATACTGTATATATTTTGCTTTCCCACAGTTTTTACGTAAATTTTTTGTTACTCGATAGCAGTGCTGTTCAACTTGATATACTGGCATGTTCTGTTTAGTTTACGTCTAAGTTTGATGGAGTCTTATAACTTGAGATCAGTTGGTCATTGTAATTTCAAATATATTACTTTTGGTATGACAATCAACTAATTTACCGACTTTAAGGTACAAATTGATGAGATTTATATATATTGAGTTTTTTATATGCTTGATCTTTTTTTAACTATTATTTAAAAAAATAGTATCATTTATTGTTTATTTCATAAAGAGCACTTTTCTTTTCATTATTAGCATATTATAAAAATTAAGCTTAATATTTAATAAGTTAACTGACTCACTAATCACAAAAAATACTTTTTTGTCCATCTCCATTTTCTCTTTCCAACATTCATCTTCTTCACTCCATTTTTGAAAATCTGATGCATATATGAATGCCACATAAATTCAAGATGTATTGATTTATACGTCTTTTATACTTTGTATATCAAGTATAACTTTAATTCAAAATGTATTTTTATTTATATAATTTTTGTATATTTATTTGTGAAGTGCCATCTTATTTTAAGATGTATTTTAATGTATATTTCAAATATATTTTATATGTCAAGTGCCATTTTAATTCAAGATATATTTTTTATGTATTTGTTTTTATGTATATTTCACATGTCTAAGTGTCATCTTAATTGAAGATATATTTTTCATGTATAGTTTTTGTATATTTTATATGTGTTAATTCAATGTATATTTTTTATATATATATTTTGTATATATTAACATATATTATTATCGAAGTAAGATCTTTATATTAAGAAAGGAAGAACGAAGGGAGAGAAAAACTTAAGAAAGATAATTAAAAAGAAAATGAATGGAACAAATTTAAAAAATATATTGGCTTCGGCAGAAAACAAAATCAAGAAGATGAAGAAAAAGAAGGAAAACTAATAGATAAAGAGAGGAAAAAAGGCACGATTTTTGTACAAAATATTATTGACTTTCCATTCAAATTGCTTATGTTTAGGGATTAATAATTAATATTTCTATTTTAATGGAACTGTGTGCTACAAATATAAATATTTTCCTGCCACAGCTGTAATATCGGGTTTCATGCTATGAATTTGTTATATTTCTTTTAAATTGTGACAACTATGTAAAGTTCCCATTTATATTTTGGATTGTACACTATGAAGAAGAAAACCATAACTCGAAAAAGGAATTGAAGAGAGAGAAATTTTATTATCTGAGAAATAAAAGAATGAAATATCTATCTTACACATGTCTATATACAAAGGATAAAGAATTACAAAATTAGGCAAAATAGTTAAAGAGTAAATAAGTGACTGTCCATGTAAAAATTAATTACAGACTTATTACAAAAGTGTAGATGGGCCATATCAGCTGGTTGGGCTAGTCGTGTGGGATGCTGTATGTGAAGAGGTCCAATGTTAGCACCCCCTCCCCTCTAACGATTCGGTCGGTCGTTTTGAGCGAATTATCCCCGATCCCCTATTTACTACATTCCACGTATCTGTTTCTACTTATGTGACTTGCCGGGAGTTCTTGTTTTGGTTTTAGAGTGTTTCGGGATACTTAGTCCCTAAAACGGAAGCTTAAGTCTTAGAATTTTGACTGTAGTCAGAAGTATATGAAGACGACTCCGGAATAGAGTTCTGTGAGTTCCATTAGCTCCGTTGGGTAATTTTGGACTTAGGAGCGTGTCCAAACTATGAATTTGAGGTCTGTAGCTAATTTAGGCTTGAAATGGTGAAAGTCGAATTTTTGAGAAGTTTGACCGGGGGTTGACTTATTGATATCGGGGTCAGATTCCGATTCTGGTAGTTGGAGTAGGTCCATAATGTTGAATATGACTTGTGTGCAAAATTTGAGGTCAATCGGACGTGTTTTGGTAGGTTTCGGCGCCGTTTGTAGAATTTAAAAGTTTAGAAGTTCTTTAGGCTTGAATCCGGGTGTAATTGGTATTTTGATGTTGTTTTGAGTGATTCGAAGGTTCAACTAAGTTTGCATGGGATTATATGACTTGTTGGTATGTTTGGTTGAGGTCTCGGGGGCCTCGGGAGTGTTTCAGATGCCCATTGGAAGGAAATTTGGACTTAGGCATTGTTAGTTTCTTCTGGTATTCTAGTGTTTCGCACCTACGGTGGGAGCCCGCAGGTGAGGCTCCGCAGAAGCAAAGAGGAGGACGAAGATGCGGGCAAGGTTGGGTTAGACTGGAAGCGCATGTGCCAGGTTAGGAGCGCATCTGCGAAACCGCAGATGCGGAAGGAGAGGCGCAAATGCGGAAAAAGGCCTGAGTGGAAAGCATCACAGAAGTAGGCAGGGCCTGCAGGTGCACATCCGCAGGTGCGAATATGTGACCGCAGATGCAGAATCTGGGAGCTTAAGTGGGATCCGCATCTGCGATGGAATTTTGGAGGTGCGGCATGGCAGATGCGACAGAAGGTCCGCAGGTGTGGTTTTGCTGGGCAGAACCTATAAATAGAAGACTTCGAGATTTTTCACCATTTTCACATTTTGGAACTCGGATTTTGGAGGATTTTGAGGAGGAGTTTGAAGTGTTTGCTGAAGAAAATTTTCTTGTGCCTATTTATCTTCAATAATGGTGTTTATCCACTAATTTTATACCTAGTTGGTGAGTTTTTGAGTTGAGATTTGGGAGATTAGGGCTTGGGAATTTGAGAGTGAATTTTGGGGTTTTGGAGGGGAAAATGATATCGGATTTTGATAAATTTAGTATGGTTGGACTCGTGAGTGAATGGGCTTTTAGGTTTTGTGACTTTTATTAAATTTCGAGACGTGGGCCCGGGAGCCGGGTTTGAGCCGATTTCGGATTTTGGCTTATAATTTCCTGTTTGTCTTGTGGAATTGATTCTTTTAGCCTATATTAATTATATCGTACTGCTTGTGGCTAGATTCAGAGCATTTGGAGACTGATTCGAGGGGCAAAAGCATTTCAGAGTAGGATTTGCTCGGTTTGAGGTAAATAACACTTTCAAATTTAGTTTTGAGGGTTCGAAACTCCGAACTACGCGCTATACGATTGGTATTGAGGTGATGCACATGCCAAGTGACGGACGTGCGAGCGTGCACCATGAGAATTGTGGCCTGGTTAATTTCGTGGTACTGTATAGTGACTCTATTTTGTTGATATCCGTGTTTCCATCTTGTGATAAAGTAATTGAGCTATGAATCATACTAGATATCATGTTTAGGCTTTATACCGGTACTGTTGGGATCCCCAATGCTCGTTTTTGTTATTATCTCACTGATTTCATTGATATTATGTACTCACTCATGTTCATGACTGAGTGAGGCTGAGAGCGTGATTATGAGTGACAGTTATGGGGTCGGGCTGCACGCCGCAATGGTTATATTGATTTTATGATAGCGCTTGGGCTGTAGGAGCCCCTCCGGAGTCTGTAACACGCCTCCAGTGAGAGCGGTTGATATTATTGAGGGATGGATCTTCCCTGGACATAGATCTTGTCCAAAGTACTTGATACCTAGAGATGGATCTTCTCCACAGGGCTGGATTGGCCTTCCTCGGTACTGAGTGACTTATAGTCAGTGATGTATATGTTCCAGGATGGATCTTCCCTGGTCCGTATGGGTCATATACAGTAACGAGTGGTTGAGCATTCGAGAGTGTGAGCACACGAGGCTGATAAACATAGTACATCACATACAACATGTGCATTGGCATGTAGAGATAATAGAGTTATATTCTTTACACTGTTCAGATCTGCTTCACTTTACTGTTTTGAGTTGCCTATTTAATTTGAAAGCATGCCTACGTTTCTGTTCAGTTATTTCTATTTTATCTATAACGGTTGAGTTCGTCACTACCTTTCAATCCAAAGTTTGGACTTGTTACTTACTGAGTTGGATGTACTCACGTTACTCCCTGCACCTCATATGCAGATCCAAGCGTTTTTGGTCACGGCGGTGGTTACTGATTGCGTCTTCAGAGTTTGGAGTAGGGCTGGCAAGTGGGCCGGTCCCGGGCCTAAATGAGCCAAGTGGGCCAGATCCAAATTAAACGGTCCCGGCTAAATGGGATTTTTGTAGGGACCGGCCCGGGACGGGGACCGTTTGGTCCCGGGCTAAACGGTCCCGGCCCGCGGGCTAAACGGGCTAAGTGGGCCCAATATTAAAAAAATTAAATAGTTATTAGAGACAAAAGGATGTTAAAAAAAATATCTAAGGCAATGCTTTGTAAATTTTATTTAACATCCTAAATTTTAATATTCAATATTTAATATCGAATATATATGGTATATAAGATGTATATATAGTATATCGATATAAGATATATAGCTTATCGAATATATATATATATATATATATATAAGTAATAAATGTATATATAGTATATATATATATAAAAGATATATTCGATAAGCTATATATACATCTTATATAGTATAGTATAGTATATATATTACATGTATATAAGATGTATATATAGTATAGTATAGTATATATATTAAATGTATAAAAAGTTTGTGATTAAAACAAAGTTGCGGGGGTTAAATGGCTATTTTATAAATAGCCAACGGCTATTTTTGACAGCCCAACGGCTATATTTTTTAAATAATAGCCGTTGGGACCGTTTGGCCCGCTAAGGGATCGGTCCGGTTCCGGTCCCTGGCGGGCTAAATGGTCCTGGGCCTGGCGGACCCAAATTATAGGACCGACCCACGAGACCGGCCCAAGCCCACTAAAACCGGGCCAAACTATTCTTGCCCGTTTAGCCCGTTTGGCCCGTGGTCCAGGGCCGGTCCCGGGCTTGGACCGACCCACTTTCCACCCTTAGTTCAGAGACTACCAAGATAGCTGCACGGCGTTAGCAGGCCTTGACTCTCCTTCTTATTCACTAGATGTATTTTCAGTTTATTTCTCTAGACACTGTAGTGGACTGTATTCTAATTTAGACGCCCATGTACTCTGTGACACCCCGGTTTTGGGATGGATTGTATCGTATTTTGGATATTTATGTTTTCAAAAAAAAAACTTTCCTAAATTATTAAATTGCTTCCGTCTTTATGTTCAAAGACTTTTTTATGTTGAGATATTGAGTTGTGGCTTGCATAGTTCCACGATAGGCGCCATCACGACGATTAAGCCTAGGTTACATAGGTCTCACGAGTCATGAATAGGTTTAGTAGAGTCTTGCGGATCGGTACGGAGACGTCTGTATTATCTTCGAGAGGCTGCCGAACCATTAGGAAACTTCACATTCTTGAATTCTAGTCGTACGAATCCTTTGATTATGGTAACTAAATTTTTATTGTTCTAATTCTCTCACAGATGGTGAGGACGCATACTATAGGGCAGGATGGACAGCCACCAGTACCAACAGTCAGGGTCGTGAGAGGCTGAGGTCGCGGTAGGGGAAGAGGTGTAGCTCGCACCGCAGTTAGGGAAGTACCTGCAGATCCACCCGTTGCCCCAGTTCCGGAGCAGGCTCGAGTTGTGGATGAGCATGTGAGGCCAGCTTAGACACCATCTGTGCCCATTGTGATTCCAGGCCTTCAGGAGGCCTTAGCTCAAATTCTGACCATGTACACCAGTCTTGCTCAGGCGGTCTCTGTTCCGGCCGCAGTATCCACTTCTCAGGCCGGGGAAGGCACTCAGACTCCCGTCGCCCACATACCAGAGCAGGTGGTACAGGGACTCCAGACACTGGGGGCACCACCAGCCCAACTGGTTGCAGCTTCTTAGGACTATGTGGTTCCTGCTATGCCCGAGGATGAGCATCGTAGATTGGAGAGGTTTGGGAGGCTCCATCCTCCATCTTTTAGTGGTGCAGAGGGAGAGGATGTGCAACTTCTTGGACAAGTATCGGAGGATACTCCGTACTACCGGTATTCTAGAGACTAGTGGGGTCTTATTCACTATTTTTCAGTTCTCTGGGGCTGCCTTCAGTAGGTGGGAGGCTTACGAGAGGCGTAGGCCGGTCGACACATCACCACTTACCTATCAATAGTTCTCTGTTCTCTTTCTGGAGAAGTTCGTGCCTCAGTCCCGCACAGAGAAGCTGCATAGGCAGTTCGAGCAGCTTTATCAGGGTGATATGTCCGTGACGTAGTATGAGATGATATTTTCAGAGTTGGCTCGTCATGCTATCTGGTTGGTTCCCACAGACAGGGAAATGATCAGGAGGTTCATAGATGGCCTCACTTTTCAGTTGTGATTGCTTATGACTATAGAGAGAGAGAGAGTGTCTGGTGCTACATTTGATGAGGTTGTCGATATTGCTCGTCAGATTGAGATGGTTCGCAGCCAGGAGCAGGTTGAGAGGGAGGCCAAGAGGCCTCGTGGACAGGGTGAATTAAGCGGTATTCCTTCCGGGGGTCAGTTCCACCACGGTAGGGGTCGTCCTTTCAGACATGCTTAGACGACTCGCCCGGTTCACCGTGGTGCATCATCTGGCCATAGTGCACACAACTATCAGCATGGCCAGTCTTCATTCAGTGCACTACCAGCTCAGAGTTCGTCCCATGCACCATCAACTCAGGGTTCATCTGTGTCAGGACCTTCTAGCAGTTATTCCGGTGCTCGGGGTTCCCTTCAGTCCCCACCGCCATTTGCAGAGAGCGGTTGCTTTGAGTGCAAAGATTTGGGTCATATCAAGAGGCATTGTCCTCGCCTTTCGGGAGGTTCATCTCAGCAGAGGAGTCAGCCTTCGACTTCGGCACCAGTTACTTTACCAACCGCCCAGCCAGATCGGGGTGGAGCTTAGTCAGCTAGGGGTCGCCCTAGAGGGGGAGGCCAATCAGGTGGCGGTCAGGCTCATTTCTACGCACTCCCTGCCATACCAGATGTCATTGCTTCGGATGATGTGATTGCAGGTATCGTCTTAGTTTGACATAGAGATGCCTCTGTATTGTTTAACCCCGGTCCCACTTATTCATATATGTCCTCGCATTTCGCTCATTATCTGGATATGCCCTATGAGTCTCTAGTTTCACCTGTTCATGTGTCTACGCCGGTGGGCGATACTGTTATTGTGGACCATGTATATCGGTCATGTGTGGTGACTATTGGGAGTTTGGAGACTAGAGTAGATCTCTTATTTCTTAGTATTGTCAATTTAGATATCATCTTGGGTATGATGAGTTATCAGATATTTTGTTATATGGCTTTGAGCCAAGTGGAGGAGTCTGCTATCTATGATTTGATTACACGACTTTGTACGGTATTAGTTTTTGGGCTGAGGCATACTTATTGATTGGTTATGACTTGCAGAGGTTGATATCGGGGATGACTTGAGTAAGAAAATTTCTTTAATGCGGGTTATATCACAATTTATAAAAAATCATGAAATGATTAAATTGTTATTTTAAGAACTGGTAAGGAGTGCATAACAGTGTAACATATTGATTAACTTGTGAATTGAAATTAGATTGAAATAAAAAGATGGAACTAATAGAACATTAAGTAGAGTAATATCTAGTCTAAGATTTAAAGAACTAGTGAAGTTAACTTTAACCCTATATCCATTTGGTAAAGTAACCAGATAAGGAGTAGCCAATGGTTAAAGATTGTGAAGTAGGTGTTTGTGAGGAGTCATGTGGTTTGTGGAACCTGACTCTAGTATCCAAGGGCTTCTATCTATTCGTGAATGTGCACATACACTATAATCATCAGCAGTAAAAACAGATCATCTAAACACACTTGCAATTTGCAAGGGCAACATTTTCACCATTGGAACCTTTAGAGTTAAAAAGGAGGAGAAAGGTGTGCTTGCTGAAAAAGTGTCATGAGGTATTGGTATTGTTCTTTGCTGAAGCCATGAGCAAGAGATTCAGATGATTTGGTAGACTTAACAGAGACACCAAACCCAGCAAAATCTCCACATACCCTTCAGACTGAACACAAGATGCAACCCTTTTGCTTCTTGTGAATTTAAAATCCCGAGGAAACCCATGCAACATGTAGCACTTCTCAACAGTGTGCCCATATTTGTTTTTATAGTATTTGCAAGTGAGGTTAGATGTGGATCCCTTTTTTGAGTCAAATTGAACCCTTTGGCTGATTTCTTTATTGTTGTTGAAATTACTAGAAGAAGGAGAACCAGTAGACACAGAAAAAGAGGCTGATTCATTTGAGAAGCTAGAGACATGACTAGAAGTTTCCTTTTACTTCTCATCATGTTTTAGCATAGAGTAAGCCTTATTGTTTGAAGGAAGAGAGGGCATCATCCGGATATTGCTCTTGCAGGTGGAATAAGAGTCATTTAGACCACCAGGGAATTGAAATATTTCTTGTTCTTCAATATATTTGGGTAGAACACCACAGGTTCAAACATGTCCTACATATATAGTGCTAAGCTCATCCCACAAACTCCTCAATTTTGTGAAATAAGTTGCAATGTCTGAAGATCCTTGGGATGTGGCAGCTGATTCCTTTTGGAGTTGTATGTATTTGAAACTATTAGACTGTCCAAACGTTTTATTTATGTCAAACCAAATATCCTTAGCAATACTAAAACTCATGACACTAGTGGCTATATCTTTGGATAAAGAGTTAGTAATCCACGATATAATTATATCATTACAATGCACCCAGAAAGGATAGTAAGGGGAATTTAGGCCAGGCTGAAGAACTCGACAATTCATGAGTCCTAGCTTGTTCTTAGAAGAAAGAGCAACTAACATATTATTCCTATAGAGAAAAAAGCCATTTCCATTAAATATGTCAGAAATTAGACGCCTCATGGGACTATCCGAAGGGTGAATATAGAAATGATGAGTAGGCTCGATGGAAAATGGAGTAAATCCATCATCAGAGGAAGTAAATGTCCTAGTTTCATTTCCAATTTCTACAACACTACCCATATCGAAGCAAATAGAAGCATGCAACAACTAAAATACACAAATTTATGTTAAACATGGAGCTACAGAGAGTATGTGTTACCATCATTCTCAAAAACCTGGAGAAGTAGGTCTTCTTCAGCTGAAAAATGACGAACAAAGTCGAATCAGATGAAGACCTTCAAATTGCGACATCACAAACATTGTCATGACCAAAAATTCAAATAGCCGTGATGGCATCTACCCTCACCCGCTAGGTAAGCCAAATACCAACAATCCAATTTAATTAATATTTAACTGACTCTAATACACTCCCCAAGAACTGATAGTATAAATTACGAGCTTCTAAGATTCAGAAAGTACAAAGCTGGTGTGAAATAAAAATATGTCATTTATTTGAAATATACATGAACAGATTTTAAAAAAATTCTAAAGCTACATAGAATAAGAGGCAGTTGTGACTGGATCGCAGGTACATCTTTAATGCTAGCTCCCACTATGTACAACAACATCAACATCCAAAATCTGCACGCAAGGTGCAGAAGTATAGTATGAGTACAACCGATCCATGTACTCAATAAGTAACAAACCTAATATTAGGTTAAAAGTAGTGACGAGCTGGAACAAGGGCCAGAGTCCACTCCAATAACCAACAATAATTCATAACAGTATAATAAAGATAGTACAAGAAATAACCCAGCTGGTTCACAGTTACGGAAAATAGGCATGCTTTTCAAGTATAATAGTAAATCCCAAATCTTTCACCGAAAACCTCAAAATATGAGTAAGTTTGTAAAACCATGATTTTCTTTCCAAAACCCTTTCAAAAATAAATATAATGTTTCATTTTTTCCAGATAGCATGAGGAAAATTCATCTCTATGCCTACATGTCAATATACAGATGAAGTCATGAATGTCACCGAAACCAGGTAGCAAGAAGAAATGCATCTCTATGCCTATATCTCAGATACGCATGTCAATTGCAATGCATCTCAATGATGAACTCATGTACTCAAATTCTCATAATACTCAATCACTCAGTATTGTATATGGACAATCCAGCCCAGGGAAGATCCATCCCCAAATATATATCACTGACAGTCAGTCACTTAGTACTGCATAAGGCCAATCTAGCCCAAGGAAGATCCATCACTCAATATAGATAATTAGGCAAGGTCCATGCCAGGGAAGATCCATCCCATAAATATAAAATCAATTGCGCTCACTGTGTGGGGTGCAGACTCCGGAGAGGCTACTTCAGCCCTAGCGCTATAATCCACACGGACAACTCACGTGCAATAGTACCAATATCTGGATCCACACGGATATAAACACGGTCCTACTCGGGGCCTTAAATCACACCTAACAACATCAAAATCACGAATCGCACCTCAAATCGAACTTAATGAACTTTGAATCTTCCAACTTCCAAAATGTGTGCCGAAAGGTATCAAATCAATCCGGAATGACTTCAAATTTCTCACACATGTCATAAATGACATAATGAAGCTACTAAAAATTTCCGAAACCACAATCCGAACCCGATATCATTAAAGTCAACTCCAGGTCAAACTTATGAACATTCCAAACCTTTAATTTCCAACTTTCGCCAATTGGTGTCGAAACCTTCTAGAAATATCCAAATGAAATTCCGGACATACGCCCAAGTCCAAAATCACCATCCAGACCCAACGAAATCATTAAAATTCTAATCTGAAGTCGAATATTAAAAAGTCAAACTTGGTCAACTCTTCCAACTTAAAACTTCAAACATGAAATTCATTCTTCCGAACTAATTCCGAAACACCTGAAAACCAAAAACGATGACTCACACACGTCATAATACATCATATGAAGTTATTCAAGAGTTCAAATAGTTCAAAAGAGCGTAAAATACTCAAAATGACAAGTCGGGTCATGACAAACATACAACAAGATTCCATCAGAAAACTTTCATCAATTTTGCCCCAAATTTTGCAAAACTCAGAAACCCTAGGTGAAAAATTGATAAACTGTAAGGGTAGGATCGATCAAGAGCCCAGATCGAGTACTATGCGATTCTGTGCTCTGATACTATGTTAGAACAACAAAATTGAATTGCGGAAGCACACTATGAAAAAGAAAACCATAACTCGAAGGAGGAATCGAAGAGAGAGAAATTTTATTATTTGAGAAATAAAAGAATGAAATATCTATCTTACACATCTGATTCTTCTGAAGCTTTATATGCAAAAGATAAAAAATTGCAAAACTAGGCAAAATAGCTAAAGAGTAAACAAGTGACTGTCCATGTAAAAACTAATTACACACTTATTACAAAAGTGTAGATGGGTGTAGATTGGCCATATCAGCTGGTTGGGCCTTCTCGTGTGGGTTGATGTGTGTGAAGATGTAATGACCCAACCGGTCATTTTGAGTATTTACATTCCTTTCAACTATTTGAAGTCTTGAATAAATTCCTACGAGGTATTATGACTTATGTGAATTGTCGGTTTTGGTTTTAAGGTATTTCAGAGTTAGCTTGGAAGAATGAATTTCATGTTGGAAGCTTAAGTTGAAATAGTTGACTGGATGTTGAGTTATGTGCAAACGACCTCAGATTTAAATTCTGATAATTCCAATAGCTTCGTATGGTAATTTTGTACTTAGGAGCGTATCCAGAAAATTATTTGGATGTCCGTAGTGGAACTAGGCTTGAAATACCGAAATTTGAATTTTGGGAAGTTTGACCCGGGGGGGGGGGGATTTTTTGGGGGGGTATTTTTTGATATCGGGGTCAGAATCTGATTCTAAAAATTTGAATACCTCCGTTATGTCAATTGTAACTTGTGTACAAAATTTGAGGTCAATCGGACGTGATTTGATAGGTTCCGACGTCGTTTGTAGAAATTAGAAGTTTCAAAATTCATTAGGCTTGAATCTATGTGTGAGTCGTGTTTTTAGTGTTGTTGGATGTGATTTGAAGGCGCGAAGAAATCATCGCAGGCATGGACACCGCAGGCGCGAGAGTTTTGCCGTGGGTGCGAATACCGCAACCGCGAAGAAATCATCGCATGCACGGACATCGCGGGCGCAAGAGTTTTACCACAGGTGCGAAGACCGCAGGTGCGAAGAAATCACCGCTGGTGCGAAAACTCCTGGGCAATACAAAAAGAGAGGGGTTCCGAGTTTGGCATTTCAAGCTCGGGTTGGGCGATATTTGAGCAAGGTTTTCACGGAAAAACTTGAGGTAAGTCCCTTGTGATCATTTGTACTATATAATATTGAATTATCATCGAATAATTCGACTAGATTACACGTTTTTGAGGTGTAAATTGGAGGTTTGAACTTAGGGATTTGAAAATAAGATTTGAAGATTTGGAGGTCGAGTTGAGGTCCGATTTTGGTAAAATTGATATGGTTAGACTCGTGGTTGAATGGGCTTTCGGATTTTGTAAATTTTGTCGGGTTCTGAGACATGGGCTCCACGGGTAATATTTGAGCTAAATTTCGAATTTTTATGGGAAATTAGTATTTGCATATGGAATTAATTCCAATAAATTTTATTGGCTGAATCGAATTAATTGTGGCTAGATTTGAGGCATTTGGAGGCCAATTCACGAGGCAAAGGCATAGCGGAGTAAAGAATTATACGATTTGAGGTAAGTAACACTTCTAAACTTGGTTCTGAGGGTATGAATCCCCGAATTTGGTAAGATATAAATTGTTTGGAGGTGACACACATGATAGGTGACGAGCATGTGGACGTGCACCACATAAATTATGTCTTGAATAAATCCCGTGCAGTTGTAAAATTAATGAATCATGTTATTATTTGAACATTCTCCACGTGTTAGAAAGATTGAGCTGAGGCTCCTATTAAAGATCATGTTTAGGCTACATGCCAATATTTTGGGACCCATGGGGTCGTGTTGATGTTGAATTAATTGCTTAAAAAAATATACATTTCATACTCAGTAATATTGGTCCATTGTGAGGATATTTATGGGATCGAGCTGCGCGATGCAGCAGGCCATAATGGCTTTATACATTATTATTATATGGAGCGGGGCTGCCCGTCTGCATCAGGCCTTATAGGCTTTACTATTATATGGATCGGGGCTGCCCGCCTGCAGCAGGCCTTATAGGCTTTACTATTTTATGGATCGGGGCTGTCCGCCTACAGCAGGCCTTATTGGCTTTATTATTAAATGGATCAGGACTGCTCGCCTGCAACAGACCTTATTGGCTTTATTATTATACGGATCGGGACTGCCCGCCTGCAGTAGGCCATATCGTCTTTATATAGCGCTTGGGCTGAAGGAGCCCATCCGGAGTTTGTATACCCCCAGTGAGCGTAGATGATTATATATATTCAGGATAGACTTCCCAGGGCATGGACTTGCCTTACGTACAATGATTATATATATTCGGGATGGATTTTCCCAGGGCATGGACTTGCCTTACTTATTTGTATTGTAATGAATTTACCTGGACATGGATCTTGTCTGTATCATTTAAATTTGGGGATAAATTGTCCCAGGGCTGGATTGGCCTTATATGGTACTGAGTGACTGATTGTTAGTCGATATATATATATATATATATATATATATATACGAGATGGAATATCCCTGGGCCGGATTGGCCATAAACAGTACCAAGTGATCGAATGATTTGTGACCAGTATTACATGAGGTCTTTCTACTGAGATGTTATGTTCCTCATATCATGCAGTAATGATCTATTTTACTTGTACTGATTTTTAACTGTTGAATTTGAAAGCATGCCTATATTTTTGCACCATTATTTATGTACTGGACTGTACTTACAGAGATCATCACTACTTTCAGCCCAGAGGTTAGTACTGTTACTTATTGAGTTGGTTGCACTCATACTACACTCTGCACCTCATGTACAAATCCAGGTGCTTTCGGACACGATGACTGTTAGATATCAGAGTGCTATCAGTTGGAGACTACCAAGGTAGATACGTGGAGTCCGCTGACCTTGTCTCTCTTTCCTTCAGTTATTGTACTGTTCGATACTTTCATACAATCGTTTTTATCAGTCAGACATTGTATTCATATTAGATGTTCATGTACTCAGTGACACCGGGTTTTGGGAGTGGTTATATATATATTTGTCAATTTTCTTTCACTAAATTTAATCATTATATTTTCAAATTAAAAAGATATGGGAGTTTATTGAGATTGTCGGCGTGCCTAGTATTGAGATAGACGCCATCACGGCATGTGAGATTTTGGGTCGTGACAAGTTGGTATTAGAGCTTTAGGTGACATAGGTCTCACGATTCATGAGCAGGTTTAATAGAGTCTTGCGGATCGGTACGGAGACTTCTGTACTTATCTTCGAGAGGCTGCCGAACCCTTAGGAAAAATTTCCCTTCTTGTATTCTATCGTCCGGAATTGATTCATCTTGAAACATAACTCTTTGAATTCCTTCCACGCATTCGTGTGTGCATGTGAGCGCTCGGTATCAGCTGTGCATCGCCGACTTTTGATTCCATGAACGATGTTTAAGATATGTATTCCGTGTTCTGGTGATGGTCCAGTCTGGAGGACTTGAGGTCAGGTTTAGACCGCAACTTAGGCTCGGTTGCTTCAGTTGTAACCTATACATTTGGGCTCAAATGTCCGATAATGTCCCTACGAGTGGAATTTATGGCTCGATGAGCGGTAGAATGGCTTTGTGATGAGTATGATGTAACTGCTGGATGTGTAAGATGATTTGAATGTGACGAGAAGTGTTTCCTTGAAATGTAAAGGAAGGCCATTGGATGCTTTATTTTCGTTTTGATGTGACGTACAATCTCGAGTGTGAATATTTTGAAAGATTTTGCACGTTATTAAATTTTGGGGAAAATCAAATTCTCGTGTCTGGTTAATGAGTTAGGACTCAGAAAGATTAAGTGATTTCATAGTAATTGTGGCGGCGAAAGGGTATAACAAGATGCTAATTTGAGACTAAGAATGTGGGTTATCTCCTGCGGAGTAATCTATGTAGGTGTGTTCCTTATGATGTGAATAGAGAGTTTCTTTTCTGCCAGCGGGGCGTATGTGTTGAGACTTGAATTTGAATCTGGTTGAGAAAGTTGACTTGACTGTCATGAGAATAAATGCTAACTTAGCAGATGATTGAGGTATTTTATGGCGGGTGTTGCATAAGCTTGAGAAGAATTTTCATTGAACTGACTGCAGTAATAAAGTATGGGTATTGTGATTTATCGAATGTTTTGTTCTATGGCTTTGAGCCAAGTGGGGGAGTCTGATATCTACGATGTGATTGTACTATTGTGCCCGGTATTGGTTTTGGTCTGAGGCATACTTGTTGATTAGTTATGACTTACAGAGGTTGAGATCGGGGATGACTCGAGTAAGAAAATTTCTTGAATGCGGGTTATATTGCACTTTATGAAAATATGAAAAATCATGAAATGATTAAATGGTTATTTTGAAGGATGTAGTGCGCACGAAGTATGAATTTGATTGGTGGTGTTAAGGCAGGGTTACTTCTTTGGGGGTTGTTGTGCTAATGGGGGATTGTGTCTTTTGGCCCGTTTGGGCAGTGCAATTTAGATTTGAGCAAAGTGGGTGACTCCCGAGAAAATTCTAGTGGGTTTAAGAATTTTATATAGCAATTGAGAGTGTTTCTGGACTTGAGTATGGATAAAATCTAAGATTTGCATTTGAAGGTGTCGGGACTTGCGGTAATTTTGTATGACTATGGATTCTATATTTCAGTGCAAGAAAAGTAAAAAGGAATAATTTTAAGTCCACATAAGGTCTTTTCAGTATGTGGGTCTCGGTTGTGGTGCTTTTGTGGTGCTTAAAAAGAATACAATGGCTTATGGGCCTTAGGGCGGTATGGTTTTATGTTAGGATGTCTTGTAGTGAGTTGTGGGTAAGGATACTAATGTTATGACAAGGAGAAATGTCAACTTGAGGGTAATTCAAAAAACACTCGGAGAAAATATGACAAATGGGTAACAAGTTGGATCAATATGGTAATAGTATGCTCGGTTCTTTTGGTAATTATGATATGGTGAGATTTTTACCGATGTTTCGGTGGCAATATTCTTGGGTTTGAAGACCTGCGTGGCTTGGTCGAATTAGAGGAATTTAGTTCTGATAGCTTGGTTATGTGCAAACAGATTTCAAAGTGTTCACGATAGTTTCTACCATGGTTTGAACCGGATATAATCTACCGGTGTATGAAACATGTTGTGTATTGTGATTTCCTCCTGCAAAGAAGCTAGAGAGAGGTTTCTAACTAATAAGGTATGTAATTTGCTGGTGAGTCAGAGTTGATAATGGGATTCTTGTGCTTGTCGCATGATGGCATAATAGACGTGGTGTGTTGTGCGGGAATAAGATTTACATGTACAAGATGACAATTCAGTCTTGAAGAGAAAGTAACGAATGTTGGACAACACGATTAGTTTCAGATATTTCAATAAATGTTATAACTGCTCGGTAATTCTTGAGAAGTGTGCACATTTCAGAAGGCGCGTTGTGTTTTGACTTACGTATGTTCAACGGTATTGCAGTACTCACCTGGTTGATAGACTGCTGCTATTCAAATTATTGCCATATGGCACGGAAGAATTATGAAAGTATTCCTCATGGGATTATCGTGAATGGAAGATGTGTTAGTCATTCTAGTCCTGAAGTTGGGATCAATTACGGTGATTCATGTGTTTGATGGATCTGGAGATTGGGTGTTCTCAGAAGTATATTGTTTCGGGTTATGGCCCGTTCGAGGCGAGTATTTTATTTAAACTCAGTGGAGGCACTAGTTGCGTTAATTATTTGTGATGACTACGCGCTACGAGTGCATATATATATACGTGAGGTTTGAGCCCATGTGCGGGCATCGGGGCAGGTATTCAGATTTGGGAAAATGTTTAGGCTATGATATGCCTAGAGTTGACGACTAATCATAAAGTTATGGCATTTCTCTTATTTGTACCATTATTGAAAACTATATGGGCTATACTTGAGGTTACAAAGAAGATGATTCCCTAAATAAACGGGGCAGTTACTAATTCTGCGTTAAAAAAATTGCCTATTTGAAGTGTTATAGCAGACTTTGCACATGCTTACACCATGGCGTGCTATTTATACTAGTCCAGGAGCATGTGAATCTTATTTCAATTATCATATACATGTGTATTTATTTGATTGCTCGTCTATGATATGCTTGGACTGGAGGCCTGTGACCATGCTAGGCGGATTATCGTATTGACACGTGAGTTTTCCGTGCGGATCCATATACTGATATTATTGGCACGTAAGTTGTCCGTGAGGATCCATATACTGATATATTGGCACGTGAGTTGTCCGTGCGGGTCTAGATATTGATACTATAGCACGTGAGTTGTCCGTGCGAGTGATGTTAATGTGAGCTCTAGAAGAGCTGGTTACTGTTATTAAATTTGGGTGTCGTGGTTCTACTATATATAATGAGCTTATAGCATTACAGTTGTGGTGGTACTTGTTGAACTTACAATACGGTTCTCTACTTTGAGACATCTTCCATTTTGGGTACAAGGTTGCGTAGTTGTGGATTGAGTTACATTGGTGTGGCATGTCAATGAGATAGTTTTGTTTAATAATTTAAGGTCATTGGACCTAGAATGGATACTATCAGATTTGATTCCGGTATATTGGGAGGATAATATTGAAAGTCGACTTAAGAGAGGATTGTGGTTCTGGTTAGGGCGAGAGAGATCCATGGCTAGTTGATCTGATGAGTAGTTATGAGTTTTTGATTGTTCTTTCATCATTGGCAGTGTACAAAGGTTTTGGAATGAGGTTCTGTTGAATGCAGGGTTTTATACTAGTACTTGGTTGGTTTTGAGTAGTTACTGTGATCATAAATGGTGTTACGAGTATGCGAGTTGTGTAGTATGCTATGCGATTGTATTTGGAATTATGGTTATGGCTTGGTACAACTTGTTCAGGCTTATACAATGGGTAGATGTGAGATTCAGGTCTTGAAAAGAATTCTGGATGTTAGAAATTTGGCTCAAAGGTTTTTGGCTAAAGTTAAATTAATGATCTTCAATTGTGTTATGTTGTCACATCTATAGAATAGGGTGGCGTGGGATCACCTCCGGGTATGTACATGGTAAGGAGGAACAGTGATTTAAACGCTTAGGAACAACTCTTGGCACGTTCGAGGACGAACGTATGTTTAAGTGGGGGAGATTTTAACGACCCAACCGGTCATTTTGAGCATTTACGCTCCTTTTAACTATTTGAAGTCTTGAATAACTTTCTGCGAGGTATTATGACTTGTGTGAATTGTCGGTTTTGGTTTTAAGGTATTTCGGAGTTAGATTGGAAGAATGAATTTCATGTTGGAAGCTTCAGTTGAAATAGTTGACCGGATGTTGACTTATGTGTAAACGACCTCTGATTTGAATTCTGATAATTCCAATATGTCACGACCCCAAATTCCTTCCGTAAGAGGTCGTGATGGCACCTAGTCTCTAAGACTAGGTAAGCCTATCAATGCGGAATAATAATAGATATTTGAAATAAATAAACTACAATTCACACATTTTTAACACCCAAAACCCAGTAGAAATATGTCACAAGCTTCTAAGAATTTATTCTCCATGTCTCTATACCTCAGAGTCTAAAGCAAATAAGGAATACAACATAGTAAGATAAAAGGGGACTCCGGAGTCTGCGGGCGCTGGCAGATATACCTCAAAGTCTTCCCGTACAGCTAGTTACTGATGTCTGGTCTGATAAGATGTACCTGGATTTGCACAAAAAGATGTACAGAAGCGTAGTATGAGTACACCACAACGGAACCCAGTAAGTGCCAAGCCTAACTTCGGTAGAGCAGTGACGAGGTCAGGTCAGACCCTACTGGAAAATAAATAATAACATGGTAAAATGTTTAACAATATAATAAGATAAAATAACAATGGAAATGAATCAAGTAGTATGTCACCATTTAATTACACCAAATAATGGCAATTATTACCTCGTGGAAGCAAAACAGAATTCTTTTCAACTTTAAGAAAATCACAACAATAATCAAAGGTAATTGCGGCCATAAATCAATATCCACAAGGGCACTCCCGAGGTACCACCTCGTAGTCCCAAATCATAAATAAATTCACAATATCTCATTTCCTTATATCACCGCGGGAGCCTTCACAATTTATTTTAAAGAAAGCATTTTTCCGAAATAGCATCCCGCGCTTTAGCCATCCTTATCACACCGCATGACTTCTAGTAGTTCCCCTACTAGCCACGTGTATCAAGCCACCCTTATCTCACCGTATGCGTTTCAACACCCAGACCTTATACCACCGCATGCGTATCAATATCATAATATATCATAATTTGCACCTCAAGTGCCCAAATAATTCAACTTGCCAAAATAAATCAACAATAATATTTTTTCACAATAAAAAGCTTACGGCTCCATCACAATGAGTACGAAAATCTCACAAAATATTCAGCAAAAAATAATATTTCACAAATTTAACACCTTGTCTAAATATAAAATTTTTAAATGTAAAATACTTCATTTTTAATAATATTTAAATTTAAGAAATTCCACTTTCAAATAATGCACAGAATAAAAGAAACCAAGTTTCAGCTAAACAGGTAAAAATAATTAGCAAGAGAGGTTCAAGCAAATTTAAAGTATATAAATCGGATCAATGATAAAGAATATAACAAGATAAAATAATTTAATTAATATGTAACAGTGATCTACACAATTTAAAAATATAATCCTTCACATTTAGCCCGTGTATACACTCGTCACCTCGTGTACATGACTTTCATCATATTACAATTATCACATCAATACCAATCCTAGGGAAAATTTCCCCCACACAAGGTTAGACAAGTCACTTACCTCGACTTGCTCCAATTTGATCAAGTAGTATGCATTTTCCTCAATTTTCTGACTCCGATCGACTCAAATCTAGTCATAATTAATTCGATATAGTCAACAAAAATTATAGAATCAATTCTATAAGAAAATACTATATTTTTCAATAAAAATTCGAAATTAACTCAACAATTGCATGTGGGGCCCACGTCTAGGAATCCAACGAAAGTTACGAAATATGAACGCCCGTTCAACCACGAGTCTAACCATACCAAAATGACTAAATTCCAATAACAATTCGATCCTTAAATCCTCAAGTCTATCCAAGAGGGTTTTCAACATTTTCCAACTTAAATCACCAATTAACTGATAAAAACAGTGATGGATTTTGGTAATCTAACCAAAATTGAGTTAAGAACACTTACCCCGATGTTGTTTCTAAAAATCTCCCAAAATTTGCCTCAATCCGAGCTCCAAATCGTTAAAATGGAAAATGGGACGAAATCCCATTTTCAGAACTTAAACATTCTGCCCAGGCTTTTACTCATCGCGATCGCGAATATCCACACGCGATCGCGAAGCACAAATTACCATTACCTAAATAAACTATACGCGATCGCGTATATTCTCACGTCATCACAAAGCACAGATTTCCCATCTCTATGCGATCGCAGTCCTGTTCACGCGATCGCATCGAGTAAACGCGTGACCTCCACTCCTGCTCCGTTACTCTACGCGAACGCGACCGTCTTCACGCGTTCACGAGTCACAAGGTGTTAAAGCTATGCGATCACATCCCGCTTCATGCGATCGCGAAGCACAAAACTTAGCAGCCCTCAATTAACCTTACGCGATCGCAAATAATGCCACGCGACCGCGATGCACAGACTAGCCCAACCTACGCGATCGCGTTTGAGGTCACGCGATCGCGAAGAAAAAAATTAATACTGCCTCAACTAAGCCTACACGATCGCGTCCCAATCTTCGCGATCACGAAGAAGGTTTAAAATACTAGAAATCAACAGCTATCAGCAGTGCCAAAATGAAGGAAAATACTCCGAATACCATCCGAAACACGCCCGGTCCCCTCGGGACCTCAATCAAATATACCAACAAGTCCTAAAATATCATACGGACTTAGTCGAGTCTTCAAATCACATCCAACAATACTAAAAACACGAATCATACATAGATTCAAGCCTAATAAACTTTGAAACTTTCAATTTCTACAAACGACACCGAACCCTATCAAATCAAGTCCGATTGACCTCAAATTTTGCACACAAGTCATAAATGACATAACAAAGCTATGAATTTTTTTTCAGAACTAGATTCCGACCCCGATATCAAAAAGTCAACTCCCCCGATCAAACTTTCATTTAAATTTCTATTTTAGCCATTTCAAACCTAATTTAACTACGGACTTTCAAATAAAATTTCGAACACGCCCCTAAGTCCAAAATCCCCATACGGAGCTGTTGGAATTATTAAAATTCTATTCCGGGGTCGTTTTCTCAAAATGTTGACCGAAGTCAACTTATCATTTTAAGGCCAACTTAAGGAACCAAGTATTCCGATTTCAACCCGAACACTTCCAAATCCCGAACCAACCATCTTCGCAAATCATAAATTTATAAAAATACATACGAGGAGTTTTATTTAGGGGAACGGGGTTCTAAAAGTAAAAATGACCGGTTGGGTCATTACACAATAGTTCCGTATGGTAATTTTGGACTTAGGAGCGTGTCCGAAAAATTATTTGGAGGTCCGTAGTGGAAATAGGCTTGAAATACCAAAAGTTGAATTTTGAGAAGTTTGGGAGGGGGGGTTGACTTTTTGATATCGGGGGTCGGAATCCGATTCTGAAACTTTGAATACCTCCGTTATGTCAATTGTGACTTATATGCAAAATTTGAGGTCAATCAGACATGATTTGATAGGTTCCGGCGTCGTTTGTAGAAATTGAAAGTTTTAAAGTTCATTAGGCTTGAATCTATATGTGATTCGTGTTTTTAGTGTTGTTGGACGTGATTTGAAGGCGCGAAGAAATCATCGCAGGCACGAGAGTTTTACCACGGGTGCGAATACCGCAGGCGCGAAGAAATCATCGCATGCGGGGACATCGCGGGCGCGAGAGTTTTACCGCGGGTGCGAAGATTACATGTTTTTGAGGTGTCAATCGGGGGTTTGAACTTAGGGATTTGAAAATAAGATTTGAAGATTTGGAGCTCGAGTTGAGGTCGGATTTTGGTAAAATTAGTATGGTTAGACTCGTGGTTGAATGGGCTTCCAAATTTTGTAACTTTTGTTGGGTTCCGAGACGTGGGCCTCACGGGCAATTTTTGAGTTAAATTTCAGATTTTTATGGAAAATTAGTATTTTCTTATGGAATTAATTTCAATAAATATTATTGGCTGAATCGAATTAATTGTGGCTAGATTCGAGGCGTTTTGAAGCCAATTCACGAGGTAAAGGCATATCGGAATAAAGAATTACACGGTTTGAGGTAAGTAACGCTTCTAAACTTGGTTCTGAGGGTATACAACAACAACAACAACAACCCAATAGAATCCCATTTGGTAAGATATACATTGTTTGGAGGTGACACACATGATAGGTGACGAGCATGTGGACGTGCACCATATAAATTGCGTCTTGAATAAATCCTGTGCAGTTGTAAAATTAATGAATCATGTTATTATCTGAACATTCTCCATGTGTTAGAGAAATTGAGCTGAGACTCCTATTAAAGATCATGTTTAGACTACGTGCCAATATTTTGGGACCCATGGGGTCGTGTTGCTATTGAATTAATTGTTCAAAAAATATACATTTCACACTGAGTAATATTTGTCCATTGTGAGAATATTTATGGGATCGAGCTGCGCGACGCAGCATGCCATAATGGCTTTATACATTATTATTATATGGATCGGGGCTGCCCTCCTGCAGCAGGCCTTATAGGCTTTACTATTATATGGATCGGGGTTGCCCGCCTGCGGCAGGCCTTATAGGCTTTGCTATTTTACGGATCGGGGCTGCCCACCTGCAGCAGGCCTTATTGGCTTTATTATTAAATGGACTGGGGTTGGTCGCCTGCAACAGGCCTTATTGGCTTTATTATTATACGGATCGGGACTGCCCGCTTGCAGTATGCCATATCGGCTTTATATTGCGCTTGGGCTGAAGGAGCCTCTCCGAAGTTTGTACACCCCACCTGGACATGATTTTGTCCGTATCATTTAAATTTGGGGATAAATTACCCAGGGATGGATTGGCCTTATACGATACTGAGTGACTGACTGTCAATCGATGTGTGTGTATATATATATATATATATATATATATATATATATATATATATTATATATATATATACGGGATGAAATATCCCTGGGCCGGATTGGCCTTAAACAATACCACGTGATCGAATGATTTGTGACCAGTATTACATGAGGTCTTTCCATTGGGATATCATATTCCTCTTATCATCAGTAATGATCTGTTTTACTTGTACTGATTTTTAATTGTTGAATTTGAAAGCATGCCTACATTTTTGCACCATTATTTTTGTACTGGATAGTACATGTGAAGATCATCACTACTTTCAGCCCAGAGGTTAGTCCTGTTACTTATTGAGTTGGTTGTACTCATACTACACTCTGCACCTCGTGTGCAGATCTAGGTGCTTTCGGACACGACGATTGTTAGATACCAGAGTACTATCAGTTAGAGACTATCAAGGTAGCTGCGTGGAGTCCGCTGACCTTGTCTCTCTTTCCTTTAGTTATTGTACTATTCTATACTTTCACACAATGATTTTTATCAGTCAGACATTATATTTATATTAGATGCTCATGTACTAAGTGACATCGGGTTTTGGGAGTGTTTATATATGTATTTATGATTTTTCTTCCGCTGAATTTAATCATTATGTTTTCAAATTTAAAAGATATGGGAGTTTATTGAGATTGTCGGCTTGCTTAGTATTGAGAAAGACGCCGTCACGACATGTGAGATTTTGGGTCGTGACAGAAGAGTTCTAATGTTAACATGGATTGCAGTTGTCAACTACAATATAATTATTTTTTGGGTTCGATGACTGAACCGTTGGTATAAATTCAATGGGGGCAGAATATCTTTCTATAAATGTTAGTAGAACTGAACTTGCAAATCATCAGTGCAATGAAATGCGATAGAGACGAAAAATACAAAATTGAATATGAAGAACTTAAAATGGAAGAATAATTTAAATAGAAAAAAGGGAATTTATATATGTTAGTCCAATTTTATTCTCCACCTGGATTACTGTTGTTGTTTTAGAGAGTTAAATTGATCGTCTTCTTTCGTGAACGCTTGTTGATATTTGCTTTTATCTTTTTTTTTTTTGCTATCGTATTTATTTTAATCCTTTGCATGCTGTATCATACTGTCTATTATTTTTTCCGTTTGTTTATATGCGTCTATTTTACAAACTGGAACTGATTCGACAAGATATTTTAAGGACCATATGATAATTGAGCATCAATGAGAATCCAATATATTATGGAGGATCCTCCTAGAATCTCCTAATTGCAGATTAAAGACTTTGAACATGTGCTAGAAGCACAAACATTGTCATCCCATCTGCACGAACTCTACTTGACAAGACGTCCCTTCCCACATTAACCTAAATATTCTCATATCAATTGGCAAATTATGATAATATAAAAATTAAAATGAGCACATGGCCCCTTGTTTTCTTCACGACAGGGCTATCGTTGATGGTGTAATTAAGAGCGAGTTATATATTTGACTGGTTGGTAAAAAATAATTATATTCTCTAACTAAATATATAAAAAAACACTTATATTAAACATTAATATATAAAAAATACACATTTTGTAGATTACTATTTTTTGGAGGGATTCTGCGGACTAGTTTTTCGTATAATAATTAACAATAGAGGACCGGCCGGAAGTGACCAATCAAATAGACCAAATTGCTCCTATTTGACATATGTGAGCTTTACTTATCTTTCTTTTCATTTTGGCTTACCTTTTCCTCTTAATGGTCATCGAAAACGTGTCCTTGGTGAAGCTATTACTTGCTCCACAAATTGCATAATTTAGTAATCATCTAATTATCTGCTCCTTCCGTTCACTTTTACTTATCCATTATGAACTTCGCACACCCCTTAAAAAATAACAAATAAAGTGTATAATTTACCAAGATACCCATATTTATTGATGCATATATTTAATGAATTTGAGAAAATGATTTGAAATGAGTAATTAATATTGTGGGTATAACAAGAAAAAATAAATTGTCTTCTCTTGTTATGCTAAAAGTGACAAGTAAAAGTGAAAATTTATTTTTAGGATACTAGACAAGTAAAAGTGAACGGAGGGAGTATCTAATTAGCTTCTAATTGTACTTATTCATTTCGAATGTTTCTTTCACAAATTTTATGTGTAATCAACCTGTTATGTTCTAGTAATTTCAAATTAGCTAGTAGTAGTAAACCTTTTAATTTTGTACATTAAAAAGTGAAGTGTATTATAAATTATAACAAAATAGAAGGAAGAAATGTTGTTAATGCACCAGCTGAAACTACCAGTTCTCAGGCATAACTTCAGGGAAGGAAATGGAGTGTCACACCTCCTAGCAAAGAAGCCTTAAACCACTTTAAACCAGCTAAATGTAGTTAATTACGTTGCTCGTCCACCCCTTTTTGTTGAACTAGAACTCCATAGGAACAAGCAAGGAATAAGTAGTAGTACTAAGTATCTTCCTACCTCCGTTTGTAATAACCTTGCCGCTTTGGACAATGGCAATATCCTTAGGGACTATGTAATGAATGTGTAATCTTTTGTTTTAGCAATATAATCCTCGTTTTACTTTCAAAAAAAAGAAGGAAGAAAGGATTTAAAATTGAGGAATTTTCAAAAACCACTATTGTTTAGTGACTATTAACTTCTTATAGCTACCATATACATAATTACTTCTTATAGCTACTATTCAGTTGTTACGGTAGTGTATTCATTGTATTCGTGCAACAAAATGCTCATAAAATCAGGGCAATACAACTGTACGCGCATGTATTCACGTGTATTCGCGCCATGTATTCATGAATACAGTAACGTCAATCACCTTAAAAATAATTATGTCCAGCTATCTAATAACGAAAATAATATCAATTAGCGTGATACACTCCTAATATAATACAACAAAATTAATTCTAACATGCCTCATTATCAACCCATTTAATTAGAATAATTTTTCAGTTGTATATAACTGTTGTATTTAACTTTTGTATTTAGTGTGTTTCAATATTTTCTTTTACTGTTGCATCTATTAGATTCAATGTTTGTATTTACTGTATTCACTATATTTTTTATTCAGTGTATTCAAATGTATTTGTATTAACAGTATTTTAATTATTTCTAATACTTGTTATTACTGCTGTATTCAGTATATATCATTGGTTGTCTTCACTGTATTTCTATTTGTATTCAATGTATTTTATTGTATTTTAAAACTAAATGTATTTACTGTTTATATTCTGTTCTATTTTAATATTTGTGTTAAGTGTATTTCAATATTTATATCCCATATTCATGCATATTGTACATGTGTATTCAGCTGTATTAAAAAAAATATAATAACAACAATATCAACCCAGTAGTAATCCCACTAGTGGGGTCTGGGAAGGGTAGAGTGTACGCAGACCTTACCCCTACCCCCAGGGGGTAGAGAGGCTATTTCCGGGAGATGTACTAAAAAAATACAGATCCTCAAAATACGTAAATACATGCAAAAAAAATATATTTATAAAAAATACAATATGTTTGAATGAATTTGTACATAATACAATGCATTTGTATCATTGTATGGGACTAAATAGTAAAGAAGAGAAGAAAGTTTGCTGGAGATAGCGTTTTTCAGCCAAGAAGAGAAGAAAGTTCGTCGGATCCGTACAACAAATTTATGATAAGAGTTTATCACATTGCTCCATTCCGTTCGAAAAATTCACTCTTTTCTGTTTCCTGGCTGCCTTCTTCTCTATTCTAATGTCTCGTCAGCCATCAATACTAGGGCATATTTTTTGAGTTGATCGAAGAGAGAGAGATTCTTCTTTCTTGTCGGCCATCAATACTAAGGCTTGAGTTGCTCGAAGAGAGAGAAGGAAGAAAGAGAGAGAGAAAGAAGAAAAAATCTGAGAGAGAATCGAAGAGAGAGAGATTCTTCTTTCTCATCGGCCATCAATACTAGGGCTTGAGTTGCTCGAAGAGAGAGAAGGAAGAGAGAGAGAAATAAGAAAAAATGAGAGAGAGAATCTTGTGTTAATTGAAAGAAAGAGAGAGGAAAAACATAAATAGCGTATTTCATGCCTCAATGGTAGAATATACCATAAATACATATTTTGCAATAAAATATAAAAGGTAACTATAAAAAATAATATTTAAAATAATTTTGGTTTATAATAAATAGGGTGTATACCTTTGCTATAGGAGGTAAAATTTCCTTTAAAATTCCAAAGTCTCACAAGAATTGGCCCATTTATTTGACCCATTCGGCCAGCAAGAATTGGCCCAAATAGCTAACCCCACAAATGGCCCAAACTCCCGTTTTTGAAAAAGTTCAAAGCTCCTCCATCCAAAATCAGAACAAGTACGATTCATTTTCGTGCAAATCTCGTCTCTACCACGTCTGAATGAGTCACGTGAAGCTCCAAATCCTCTTTTCAGAAGATATGCCGAGTACTTTGAAGATTTTCATCAATGCTATTTCATCCTTCAAAGTCTGCGTTTTTCACCTATAAATACCTCTCTAAGTCTTCAGCGGAAAACCAAGTTTCAAGTTTCAACCATTGAAAATTCTCTCGTCTAATTTATTCATTAATATTGTCAACCATTTTAAAAAAATCATACTTTCAAGTGTTTCTGTTTGCTTAGATATTCATGTTTCTATGTTGTTATTGACATAGGAGCGTATGAATTTGTTTACAGAATTAACGCAACTAATTGTATTAAGACAACCCTTAATCAGCTAAAACAGCTTCTGAAGTGTGTTTACAAAAATATTTTAGCAAAGTAATTTTAGTATGTTGTTTTATTTTTCTGTTGGATGGTTTTGTAATTTGGATTAGAAATGGACTCTTAGTAATCTATATTTTGCTCTTTAGTTGTGTTTTACTAATTTGAAAGTATTGTTTATATGAAGTTTTTTAAGCTTCATTTTTTCTTGATATTTTATTGTTGATGGTACTTGAAAGAAAAGAAAACCTTTTTATAACCCCTACAAAAGTTTCGACAGAGAAAAGAAGCATTTTTATGGGTATTACATTTAGAAATGGAAAAAGAAAATATTTTTTTGGTAATATAAACATAAAAAATAGGAGAAAAGAAAACCATGAGTTGTACATAATTTTCAACAGGGAACAGAAAAGGAACATAAAAATCTGCGGTACATAAAAAAGAGATTTTCTTATGGGTTGTACGAACGTAAATTAAAGAAAAAAGAAAAAACTTTGTTGGGTGGTACAAATATAAAAGATTGTTGGTCAATACACACCTTACGTAAGGAACCTAATAATTTTTTTATGGTTTACTTTTGGAAATTGTGGAAACAACCAAAACTTTAATGTTAGTGCTAGTAGTATTTATTTAATGTTATTTGCTAACTTTTTCAAATTCCTTCGGCAATCTTAAGTATTATGGTTATACTATTTTGTGGAAATGTGTTTAAATCAAACTAAACTATGACAACATGCATTAATATTGTGCAATATTATATAGTTGGCTTTCTCCGAATTTACCACATTTTTATCTTTCTTTCTTCGTGTTTAATTATCTCTGAAATGTTCTTTTTAAATATTGTGCTAGGCTGCTAGCGGTATGAAATTTAATAATTACACCAAATGTAAAGAAGATAATTCTAATGCAACAGAATAGATTTTTTTTGAAATTAGAAGGCACATCAAGTATCGGAGAGAAACCTCTAATGTTGAATTTGATAACTAAGCCAACTATCCTGTCAATTACTTAGAGAAATTGAGTGTACGAAACTTTTTTGTGGGAGTGTAAATTAAATAACACTTTTTATGGTGTAACTAACGTTTATCATACAGTTCTTATTTATCTATAAAGACTTTTCGTACTTGTTTAATACATACTTAAGTAGTAGACAGTGATTGAAATATACAGTACATTTAATCCCAGTTAGCGTGCACAAATAGTGGAACGATCTCAACTAGAGGACCAGTCTTTTAAGTGATAATGTTATAGTGGGATATCTGCGGTAGATGCAACTCAAATTGATCACGTAATTAATTTCCCTTCAATTGGTTCGACCTTAAGATCATGATTCATTTAGCTCTTATGATACATTAACAGTACACTTTAGCAAGTGAATACTTATGTAGTCTCACTAATCTATTCTCAGGAAGTGCACAAAATAATTAAGAGAAGAATT
Source organism: Nicotiana otophora (assembly GCA_000715115.1). Taxonomy (NCBI): domain Eukaryota; kingdom Viridiplantae; phylum Streptophyta; class Magnoliopsida; order Solanales; family Solanaceae; genus Nicotiana; species Nicotiana otophora. The sequence continues at coordinate 109,467 of AWOL01S0020923.1, forward strand.
GATGGACGATGCTAACTTAGCCAAACAGATTATTATCTTATATAATCTTCAAATGAAAGAAAAGGACAGTCTTTGTTCATCAATATATACCTAAATTCATAATGCTAGTGAGACATCTCCATGCGATTTTGTAGATGTAATTCAAATTGATCACGTAATTAATTAATTTCTCTCCAACTGGCGATAGATTTCTATGTTAATGTCACGCTCCGGAAATCCCATTCTCGGGACCGTGATGACGTCTAACATTTCACTTGCTAGGCAAACCAAAGTTAGAATAGTTTATCCATTTTTAACAGTTCAAATTAAATAATAATAAAGAAACCGAAATAACTGAAATAAATTCTGAAATAAAGTGCGGAACATCATAACAACTGAAATATCTAATACAACCCAGAATCTGGTGTCACAAGTGCACGAGGTTTGAATAAAAGTAAAGCTGTCTGAAAGAAAAAATATACAGCTAAGATATAGTAGGAGGGGACTTCAGGGTTGCGAACGCCGAGCAACTGTACCTCAAGTCTCCACACTGATAGTCAACCCGAGCAATCTATTGACCGCCGCTGGGACCGACTCCAAAATCTGCACAAGAAGTGGAGAGTGTAGTATGAGTACAACCGACCCCATGTACTCTGTAAGTGTCGAGCCTAACCTCGACGAAGTAGTGACGAGGCTAAGGCGGGTCACTTACAAGAACCTGTACGCAGTATAAAATAATGACATGAAGGAAAATACGGAAACAAAATAAAGCAGTTAACTCATGAAAATAACTCAATCCTCTAAGAAAACCAGTAAATGCCACAAATACCAAACCTTAGAGAGTCTCGTATGAAAGTACCGAAGTCAACACAACACAACAAGGAATAGAAATACATAAACTATTGCGGCGCGCAACCCGATCTCACCGTACAACACTATCTTCCCTTATTCCACTATATAATTATCAATAATAATAAGTAAATATATGTTGCAATGCGCAGCCCGGTCCCACCATATAATCAGAATCAATATCATAATTCACCCTTATTTCACCATATCAATCCACTCTTATTTCACTTGTTGCGGCGCACAACCCGATCCCACCGTATCAATATAAATTCACCCTTATTTCACTATATAAATCCACCCTTATTTTACCTGTTGCGGCGCGCAACGCGATCCTACCGTACAATGATAATAAATCAATAAGTGCAATCAATTTAACAACTCGAATCACAAGAATCTCTATGATTAACGGATATGAAGCAGAACCAGAAAGGAAATCTCGTCCCAAATTAAGAATCCACTATGATTGATACTAAGTAGTAAGACAAGTCAAATAAATGACAACTAAAGAGTACAAGTAAGTCAATTAAAGCAAGTAGCAGTAAATCATGGAAGCATGGGAGAATCTAACATTTTTAACACGAGAATAATAAATGACAAGTAGCAAATAAAGGCATGGGAAGTATTTAAAGCATGTAATAGTTAAGACACTGAATCAAATAATTAATGAAATACGGAAAAGCAGGGAAACAAGTATTTTGGTAGCGTATATACACTCGTCAACTTGCATATACGCCGCTACATATGAATTTCACATAGCACATACCTCAATGGTTCCTAATTCCCTCAAATCAAGGTTAAACCCAACACTTACCTCGCTCTGCAAGAAAATCAAAGCTCTACCGGGGCTTTTCCTCTAAAATCTGCCTCCAAATCAATCGAATCTAACCAAAATCGACTCAATAATATTAAATCATGCTAGGGAATTAAATTACAATACATAAAGTTAATATCTTTACATTTTCCCCCAAAAGTCAACAAAAGTCAACCCTGGGCCCACTTGGTCAAAACCCGAGATTCGAACCAAAACACATTTACCCATTCACCCCGAGCCCGATTATGTAATTACTTTTGAAATTCGACCCCAATTTGAGGTCTAAATCCAAAATTTGCAAAAACTTCCAATCCCTCCCAAATCCCTAATTTTCTACCATGAAAGAACAAAGATTAAGGCTAGAAATTAATGGGTGATGATAGAAATGGAAGAAAATAAATTAAAGTATACTAACCTATGAAAGGATGATGAATTTTCTCTTCTAAATCGCCTCTAGGCCGAGCTCTAATGAAAAAAATGGATGAAATCTCGTGTTTGGAAATATTTAAGGTCTGGGCATCAGGTCTTCTTCGCGTTCGCGAAAGGCCTGTCGCGTTCGCTATATACATCGGCCCAATATCCTACGCATTCGCGATTTCACTCATGTGTTAGCGAACGCTGATCCCCCCAGGCCTTCGCATTCGCGAGACCATGCTCGCGTTCGCGTAGAGTAAACCACTGTCCCCTTCCCAGGTCCAAAGCCCTACGCGTTCGCGAGAAGCTGGTCGTGTTCGCGTAGGGTAAATCCCCCATTGCTCGGCGTTCGCGACCCAGCTACCGCATTCGCGATTAAGAAAATACACCCCAGTGCCAACAACTCTTCGCGATCGCGGGAGTATCTTCACGATCGTGAAGAAGGACACACCAGCTGACAACACAAGTTAAAAACCAGAAAGTTTCTTAAGTTCAAATGGTCCGTAGACTATCCTAAATTTACCTGAGCCCTCAGGGATCCAAACAAAATATGCACATAAGTATAAAAATATCATATGAACTCGCTCGGATGATCAAAATACCAAAATAACACCTAGAACTACGAATCAGACACCAAAATGAATGAATTGTTTCAATGAAACTTAAGAACTTGCAACTTTTCAACCGGACGTCCGAATCACGTCAAATCAACCCTGTTTGGCACCAAATTTGATAGACAAGTCATAAATATAGTAATAAACTTATACTAAGTTCCGCAACTCGAATCCGGATCCAGTAGCAACAAAGTCAAACTACGGTCAAATTTGAAATTTCTTTAAACCTTTAAATTTCTAGTTTTCAATAAATGACAATAATTCGAGCTAGGGACTTCCGAATTTGATTTAGGGAATACGACAAAGTACCAAATCATGATACATATCCATTAGGACCGTTAAATACTGATCCGGGTCCATTTGCTCAAAACGTTGACCGAAGTCAGCTCAAATGAGTTTTAAGGCACGGTTTCAGATCTTTATCAAATTTTCACATAAAAACCTTCCGAAAAAAAGACACGAACTATGAATGCAAATCGAGGAAGTCTAAACAGATCTAATCGAGGTTTCGAAGCATAGAATTTAAGGTAAAACTATAAATGACCTACCGGGTCGTCATAGTTAATTAGGAACACGACAAAATTATAACCTTAGTGGTTGCTGTAAGATATCTAATAACTGAAATATTAGAATTGACTCCTTTGAGGGTGAATACATCTCATTAATTCTATCTGCAAGGATCCTACCCTCACGGTATAAGCTTGGCTCGCCAAGATTAACATCAATTGTTGTTTTGTACTTCAATACCACACAATAGGGGTGATTTGTGTGGTGTCTAATTTTTGCGTGCACAGATTATAGAAGGACCTGGTTCTTCTATGTATTTCTTATACTACAGTTGTAGAATAATAAATGTAAAAAGTAAAGAACACAAGTATTTTTACGTGGAAAACACATGGCTCAAAAGGTAAAAAAACCACGACCTATTTTTTCCAACACTTCACTAAATCACTGAGCTAGAAACAACATTTACAAAACTCCTGTAAATCTAAGAATTACTTCTAACCTCTTGTGGCAACCAGCCTCAAGGTCGTGACAAAACTCTAACTTGAACAACAAACTCAGAGTACCTAGTATAAATGCTTCTAGAGAAAGATGAAAGGTAAAACTCAAAAGCTCTACTACAATGAAACTAGAATAAAAGACAGACACTTGGAACTGGTTCTCCTATCTGGTTCATGTAGCTTCAGGTGCGCACACTTGAATCACACAGGAATTGCTTGCAAAATGCCTTGCTATTTTGCTCTCAACTCTTGTTTAACTTTCGCGTTTGTGCGTACCTGTAAAAGAGAACATATTGAAATATATAGAGTTAGTAGAATAGGATTAACTAGAGTTCTAATGATATACTCTTCCATGGTGGAAGAGTTCTAGTTATCTTCAGCTTCTAACTCCTCCCTTATCTAGGATAGAGCTCTCTTCATGTGAGGAGTCCTACTCCTTATCAATTATGCAACTGTTTCGTTCAGGAGATATCATATTTAACCACTTATGCTTATTTCTTTCATGTGTATGCCTTGTGCTTGAATCTGCCTGTGCCCTGTGTATACTGTGTATGGACCTAGTTCATGCATGTGTTCCCTTTGTCAATCATAAAAACTTACTTAGGCCAATAAATTTTTCCTTTTTGATGATGACAAACTCTGTGCTTTTCATAAGCATGAAACCTGTTTCAACTCAGCTCAACATCAACACAAAGTCAAAATACTTTCCATTTTAAAGTCACAAATCATCAAGGACCAGGTTTATTAGATTATAAACATCACAGTCCAAAGTAAAAAGCACAACCTATCTTCCCCCTTTTGACATCATCGAAAAGTTGCATAATTATATTAGATAACCAGATTTTAGCAAATCGTACTCATGACCATGTAGGCTACTGCAAATGCAATAATGGAGTCAAGTATCACTTATCAATATAAGGATATTATCTATCTAAGAAGCATCAACAAACAATTGGAGAAAAAAATAGTGATTATCATTGATAAGTCATCCACAAAGCATAGAAGAAAATAAAGGTATTACATCATGAGAAAAAAGACAAAACAAAAAATCCCATTTGGGCAACTGGTTTTCTAACTAGGCTAGGAAGGGTTTAAGGCTGGGAAGGACCGAGTTCTTAGTTTCTTTCCTGAAGCAGCTTCAACATGTCATGAAGAATGCCTTCATTCTTCTCCTTTTCTTTTGCAAGCTCAGTTCTGAGAGAATCCCTCTCAGTTTCTACTTCTGCCAGCCTCTTCTTCAGCCTCTCAATATCAGCATCCTTAGTCCCACTCTCCTATACCAAGGCTCTTACTTTGCTGTTCACAGGCACCCTCTTGGATAAACCAGGTTTTTGGGAGCAATATGAACTTCATAGTCACATACAGTCAAGGTGTTGGTCCCAAAGTGATCTTTGCTTATACTAAAATCTCATTTCTTGAGGGGAACCTTGAAGTGAGAAATTATAGCAGTGAGAATGAACCCATAGGGTATGGAATAAGTTTTGGTGCCAGTGAGTACCCTATCAAGGAATAAATGATAAACCCTGGCCAGTTGATCTGCCTCCCGCTATCCAGGCACTCCATAAGGACCAGGTCCATGAAAGTTGCAATGTGCCTTGTCTCCTGCCTGGGCAGAACAACCTTGTTGACAAATTCAAAGAGCAGCTTGTGGCCAAGATTCATCTCACTTTTCTACACAGTCTTGGGTGGTAGCTCTAAGTCACTACCAGCAAATTTTCTTGTAATGGAAAGGGAGGTGGGTAGGTTTTCTAGACTTGGCCATTTCAGCTTCTTGTAATCATTGTACCCTTCAGCAGGTGCCCCTAGAATTCCTCCCAGTTCCTTGGCATCAAAGCTCACAGTCACCCCTTTCACTACACTGGTTACCCTACCATTCTTGATTTCACAGTTAGCCATAAACTCCACAATGTTTTCTCAGGCTAGTCTTCCTTCCATCTGAAGGACCATGCCATTCCATCCCTGAAGTTCTAGTTTCTCCAACAACATTACCATGCCTTCCTCCTTTAAGTCCCTGAGGAGTCTACCCTTCAGAATTGTTCTTTTTCCAAACTTCACCAACTTGTCTTGTTCTTCATCAGTTTCCTCCTCCTCTTCTTCTTCTTCTTCTTCTTCTTCTTCTTCTTCTTCTTCTTCACTTTCTTCTTGTTTCACTACTTGCACTTTCCTAGATTTCCTAGTAGACCTGGTTCTTTTTGCCAAGGTAGAAGGCTCTGTATCAATAAGCTTTGAAGGAGACTTATTTTTGGAAGTCTTTCTTTTATTGTCTTTTGGAGTCACAACCTCCACCTCTTCTGCCTCGTCTTCATCATGAAGGACCAGGTCCATCTCCTCAATTTCAATTGCCTCAAGTGGTTCACTTACTTTCTTCTTTCCCTTTGCAACAACTTTTCTTTTAATCTCTTCTAAAGCTCTTTTAAGTTCAGCCTCACTCTGCTTCCTCTGACTTTTTGTAGCTCTTTCTCTTGTAGGAGGAGTCTCTATAGGGATAGAAGAGGTAGCCTTTCTTTTCTTGTGTGCCCTAGCAGTTTCAGGGGCCTTGACACCTAGACTTTTCTTTTTCTTTGGATTGTATCTATATGACACTCTTTTTAGTAACTCTTCGAGGGGTTCCTTCACAGATGGAACAAGTTCTTGGAACCTCTTCCTCAATCTTACCATCCCCCCAGCTGCACTTGCATCTACAGATCCACTACCTCCTTATTTTCTCTAACTTTCTTCCTCCTCAACAACTTCCTTACTCCATAATACCATCGCCCCTGTTTCCCCAGTCAACCCTACAAGTGTAGGTGAAAATTCAACCATTCCTTCTTTTCACTTTCCCTTTACATCTCCTTGAACACCCTCACTCTCTTTTTCTTTTTCATTTTTATTTTTACCACCAATTATACCAGACTCAGTAGTATCTACCCCAACAACGTTACCAACCAGAACAAATTTGTTCTCCGAATTTTCAGCCACTTCATAAATGACCTCAGAAGCAATATTTAGACCAGAGGTTACCTGTTCTGTTTCAGATGAAACAATTTCTTCCCCCCACAGTTGAAGACTTGAAAGATTCTTCTGATTTTTAGGGTTCTTCTGCTTGGCTTGCTTTCAATTGCTCATTTATTTTCTTGATTTGTTCACTGCCAGCGACTGTCGTACGAGCAAGCATATTGAACCGTTCTTTCTTGGAGATAGGTTTGGTTGAAGGTGTGGTTGAAGGTGTATGTGACGATTCTTTGGGTGGTGAAGAAGGACTTTCAGATGGGTTTACCATTGATGTGTGTAGAGGAGATATGTGTGTAGAAGAGATAAGAGAAGATAGAGAGAATTTTTGGCGGCTGGAAAATTAGAAGTGAAGAAATGGTTAAGGCCTAATCAATTTAAAGAGGAAGTGTTGGAGTGGGTAACACTTGATTTTTCAAGTTCAGAAGTCTAATCAAACTGGAAAAGTCAGTTTGAATGGACGTTGGACTCTTCCCTAGAATCTAGGCAATTATGGCGCATGAGACTCTTTGTTGGTGAAAATGGTTATTTTGTAACCAATAGACTTGAGGTAGATTGGGATTAAATGGGACTCTCTTTTTGATCATGATCCAAATACAATTATTTCAAAATATGCGAAGTGGAAAGTACATACCATGTAATCTTGATGAACCAGGGTCCTCACTTAGAATTTTCTTGTGTAAGTATGATTTTTCTAAGAAAATAAAGATAATATCATTCGAGATTAATGAGATATTTTAGCACATGGCACAATAGTATACTAATGAAAGTATGAGACTGAGTAAAATCTAATCTAATTATTTACAAAATCCACAAATTATCTAACCAATTATTGAGTTAGAACTAGTTCCTTTTAGGTGATCTTAATCATCCCTAATTCTAAAATATTCCTTTCAAAGTGATCTTCACTTAGAGCTTTTTGTGAATATGTCAGATATTTACTAGCCAGTAGTACAAAATTCCATAGTAATCAAACCTTACTCGTAGTTGTCCCTCAAAAAGTGATGCCTAACATCTATGTGCTTAGTTCTTTTGTGATGAACTGGGTTCTTGGTCATACTAATTGCACTAGTGTTATCACAAATGATGGGGATGCAACTTACATCTATTCCAAAGTACATTAATTATTGTTTGATCCATAACAATTGAGCACAACATGAGGCAGTAGCCACATATTCAGCTTCAGCAGTAGACAAGGCCACACAATTTTGCTTTTTAATGGCCCAAGACACAAGACATGAGCCAAGAAAGTGTTCCATACCTGAAGTGCTCTTTCTATCCACAAGAAAACCTGCATAATCAACATCAACATATCCCACTAAGTTGAAATTACTACCTTTTGGATACCATAAACAGAGATCAGTGGTGCCTTTTAGGTATCTCAAGATCCCCTTGACAACAGTCAAGTGAGACTCCTTTGGATTTGCCTGAAATCTAGCACAAAGGCCTACACTAAAAACAATGTCAAGTCTACTAGCAGTGAGATATAACAAAGAGCCAATCATTCCCCTATACATCTTCTAATCAACAGATGAACCAGGTTCATTTATATCTAATTCTGTGGCTGTCGCTATAGGAGTGTAAATTTCTTTAGAATCTTCCATTTTAAACTTTTTAAGCAACTCTTTCACATACTTCTACTGATGGATCATAGTTCCATTTGAATTTTGTTTAATTTGTAAACCTAAAAAGAAATTAAGCTCACCCATCATACTCATTTCAAGTTCACTCCCTATTAGCTTAGCAAATTCTTTACTTAATAAATCTGTAGTTGCTCCAAAAATTATATCATCAACATATATCTGAACTACTAAGAGATCTTTACCTTTTTCTTTCAAGAACAAAGTATTTTCAATTTTACCTCTCTTGTAGCCATGCTCAAGTAATAATTTAGACAATCTTTCATACCATGCTCTTGGAGTCTGCTTGAGCCCATAAAGTGACTTGTCAAGCTTGTACATATGATCAGGACATTCCTTGCTTTCAAATCTAGGAGGTTGATTGACAAACACTTCTTCCTTTAGATAGCCATTGAGGAAGCACTCTTGACATCCGTATGATGGAGAGTGAATTCCATGCAAACAACAAAGCCTATAAGGAGTCTAATTTCTTCCAATCTTGCAACTGGAGCAAAAGTCCCGTCATAGTCTATGCCCTTATCTTGACTATATCCATGAACCAACAATCTTGCCTTGTTCCTTATAACTGTTCCATCTTCATCAAGTTTGTTTCTGAAGACCCATTTAGTGTCAATTATTGATCTATCCTTAGGTCTTGGTACCAAATGCCAAACTTCACTTCTTTCAAATTGGTTGAGTACATCTTGCATTGCATTCACCCAGTATGCATCCTGCAAAGCATCAGTAACATTTTTAGGTTCAATAAGAGATAAAAAAGCATCAAAGCACAAAGGTTCTTCAAAGAAGATATGCTTTTGATTCCAGAGGTTGGATCAGTGATTATGTTCCCAATGGGATGAGAAGTTTGATACTTGTAAGGTTTCACAACCAGATTGTTTCCCTCAGACGTTCCTTTAATGTTTTGTTGCTGAGGAACAAGTTCATGGACATGTTCCCTCAAGATTTGAGCATCAGTTCCTCTCTGTTCAGTTCCCCCTGTCAAGTTGCCCTAGGTGGAAGGACCTGTTCCATCACATGTTCCTTCCTCTGGTGCAACTTCAGTCTGGGTTGTGGTTTTATTTGAGTTTCGTACCAGCCCAATTGCTTCATCATCCTGTTCCTGCCTCTCAGAAAGAATGTTAGTTTCATCAAAAATCACATGTACACTTTCTTCTATACACATTGTTCTTTTGTTATAAATCTTATAAGCTTTACTATATAAAGAATATCCCAAGAATACTCCCTCATCACTTCTAGGATAAAACTTACCTAGGGAGTTTTTTTCATTATTATGCACAAAGCACTTGCATCCAAATGCCCTAAGATAGGATATATTTGGTTTTATCCTTTTAAGTAACTCATAGATAGTCTTATCAACAAGAGGTCTAGTCATGCACCTATTTATGATGTAGCATGCCGTGTTCACAACTTTTGCCCAGAAACTATGGGGCAATTTACTAGCAAGTAGCATAGTCCTAGTTATTTCCTCCAATATCCTATTCTTTCTTTCAATTACTTCATTTTGTTGTGGAGTCCTAGGAGCATAAAAGTTATGATCTATGCCATGCTCATCACAAAATTAAGTAAATTTAGCATTCTCAAATTCAGTACCATGATCAAACCTAATTGATTCAAGATGATTACCTAGTTATTTCTGAGTTTTTCTAACAAATGAAGTGAACATATCAAATGCTTCATCTTTAGATGTTAAAAATAGTGTCCAAGTAAACCTAGAGTACTCATCCACAAGCAATATAACATATCTCTTACCACCTCTACTCAATGTTCTTATTGGTCTACAAAGATCCATATGGACCAGTTCCATCATCATAGTAGTACTTACCATTTTCTTACTTTTAAAAGAGGATCTTACTTGCTTCCCCCATGTACAAGCCTCATAAACTTTATCTTCCTTGAACTTAATGTTAGGTAGCCTTATCACCAAGTCATTGGAGAGTAGTTTGTTGAGTTGACTTAGACTGGCATGTCCAATTCTCTTGTGCCAAAGGAGGGGGTCATTGTCCAACACACTTAGGCAAGTGAGTTCATTATCTAAAAGTGTGGACAAATCCACCACATATATGTTATTCACTCTTTTTCTCTGCAAAACTATCTTGTCAGTGGTAAGATTAATCACAAAGCATTTTGTAGAGGTGAAGGCTACCATGTTACCTCTATCACACAATTGTGATACACTTATTAGATTGTATTTCGGTCCATCTATCAAGTAGACATTCTCAATAGAGTGAGAATCAGTCTTACCTACCTTTTCAACTCCAATGAGCTCACCTTTATTTCTATTTCCAAAAGAGACATTACCTCCTTTAAGGTCCTCAAGTGAAAGGAACTGGTTATTGTTTCCTGTCATCTTCTTAAAACATCCACTATCCATGTACCATATTTGGCAGCTTTCCTTCACTTGGACCTGCAAAAAGAAATCAGGGGTTAGTCTAGGAACCCAAACTAGTTTGGGTCCCTTTCTATAGGCAAAAGTATAAATCAAGTTCTTTATAACCCAACTTGGTAGCCTATTTTTTCCTATAGTGATCAGTGTTTCCGTAGTATGTGCAAATCTTATTTTCAGGGAGTGTGAGGTACTTGCTTTTGGGATCCCACTTAGGTGTAGAGTTTCCAAAGCCAAGTCCTCTTCTATTGCTACTATGGTGTTTTAGTAGCCTTGAAAGTGCATCAGAGGACCTATTCCATTTACAAGTTTTGTCTAGTTCATGCTTGACCTTGTTCAGATACTCCTTTAAGACTCTTACCAGTTTAAACCTCTTATACAACTCATCTTTCATTTTTCCTACATTTTCTTCTAAAGTGAGTTGTGTGTGATCAACTGTCTTTTTTCCTGTTTGTAATTTCAATTTTAGATTTTTAGATCTAAGTTCTAGGAGAGTGTGCATGAACCTGGTTCTTCAATAAAGTATTTTCACTTTTAGTTTCACAAGCCCTAAGTTCCAGATTTTTGCACTTAGCTTTCAAAATCACACATTCTTTTGACAACTGTTCCTTTTCATTATTCACATCCTCAGATTCATCAATTAGTTATATTAATAACTCAGATAATCTTTCTTTAGACTAAAATTTAATCTTTTCTTTGAGATGAAGGACATTTACCTCAATTTCTTCATCAGATTCTCCAATAGCCATTATTGCTCGTTCATCATCATCATCATAATCATCATCTGAGCTTTCTCTCCAAACAGTGACCATAACCTTGGTTGATCCCTTGTTATTTCCATTCTTGGGTTGAACCTGTTCTTTTTTCCTGTTCCTTCATTTAGCTATTTCCTTCTTTCATTCAATTTCCCACAAAGGACAGTTTTTGATCATGTGATCAGTCTTTCCACACTTGTAGCAGCCATCATTGGTTTGCTTCTTCGGAACTCTTGCCTTGCTGTAGCTTCCACTTCTTGAAGAACCTTTTCCTCTCCTTAGGTACTTCTTGAAGTCTTTGGTGATCATTGCCATTTCATCATCTTCCAGACCAGAACCTTCAGTGATTATGAGTGCCAAACTTCTTTCCTTCTTAGGTACATTCTTTTCATGGTTTGTCTCCTAAGTTCATAGGAAGTGAGATTCCTAATCAATTCATCTAGTGGTAGAGTGGCAATATTATTTGATTCTTGGATGGCGGTGATCTTGCTTTCCCAAGTAATTGGCAAGGCCCTAGTGAGTATCTTCTCAACTCTTTGTTCTTCAAGGATAATCATTCCAAGAGATTTTAGTTCATTTGTCAATGTAGTGAACTTTGTGTACATATCCTGAATGATTTTTCCATCCTTCATATCAAAGTTCTCATACTGAGAGCACAATAGAGTTCCTCTAGATCTCTTCACCTGAGTTGTTCCTTTATGGGCCACTTGAAGTGTGTCCCAAATTTGCTTAGCATTGGAACAACTAAGTCCACAAACAAGCCATTTCTTGGCTTTGGCATTCTTTTCCCAATTCTTCAGATCTTCAGCATTGTAATCAGCTTTTGTCTTTGACACATCTACTCCTTCGGCATTTTTCTTCAAAGTATCCAGTGGACCATTAGTGACAATGTACCATAACTTATAGTCTTCTCCCTGTATGTGATCTCTCATTCTTGACTTCCACCAAGAGTAGTACTGGCCATTAAAGAGTGGTGGCCTAGCACTGGGTTGCCCTTCCCAATTTTCAGGTGGTGCACTCATCTTGATGTTCTCCTAAGGTGTTAGACTCTTCAAGGATAACCCGCTATAATACCAATTGTTATTTTATACTTCAATACCACACAAGAGGGGAATGGGTGATTTGTGTGGTGTCCAATGTTTTGCGTGCACAGATTATAGAAGAAGCTGGTTCTTCTATATATTCCTTATACTACAGTTATGGAATAATAAATAAAGAAAATGAAGAACACAAGTATTTTTACGTGGAAAATACCTGGCTCAAAAGGTGAAAAAATCACGACCTACTACCCAGTAGGATTTTTCCAGCACTTCACTAAATCACTGAGCCAAAAATAATATTTACAAAACTCTTGTAAACGTAAGGATTACCTCTAACCCTTTGTGGCAACCAGCCTCAGGCTGTTGCGATAATTTCAAGTTAACTCTAACTTGATCAATATACCTAGAGTACCTAGTACAAATGGTTCTAGAGAAAGCTGAAAGGTAAAACTCAAAAGCTCTACTATAATGAAACTAGAATAAAAGACAGACACTTGGAACTAGTTCTCCTATCTGGTTCATGTAGTTTCAGGTTCGCACACTTGAATCACACAAGAATTGCTTGCAAAATACATTGCTATTTTGCTCTCAACTCTTATTTAACTTCAACGTTTGTGCGTACCTGTAAAAGAGAACATCCTGAAATATATAGAGTTAGTAGAATATGATTAACTAGAGTTCTAATGCTATACTCTTCCATGATGGAAGAGTTCTAGTTATCTTCAACTTCTAACTCCTCCCTTATCTAGGATAGAGCTCTCTTCATGTGAGGAGTCCTACTCCTTATCAATTATGCAACTGTTTCGTTTAGGAGATATCATATTTAACCACTTATGCTTATTTCCTTCACGTGCATGCCTTGTTCTTGAATCTGTCCGTGCCCTGTGTATACTGTGTATGGAACTGGTTTATACATGTATTTTCTTTATCAATCACCAATACTCACTTAGGTCAACATCAATATTTTCAGCTGATTAGGACCACAAATTTGCTAGACTACACAAAAGAAATTCATTGAATATGTATAAATTAACTAAAAAAATTGGAATCCCTGATGCATAAGTTTCAAATTCTAGCTCCGCGTCTGGTTGATGTTTGATTGATTCTTACAAACCCCCAGCAAGAATTAAGTTTGAATATTCCTCCTTCCCTGTGTAACTATTCCTATCTCCACGTTGGTTATTTTATTTGGAGGTAGAAATTTATAACAGTAAACACATTTGATGTGGCTCTGATCCAATTCCAAATAACTGGATATCTTTTAATTCTTCCAGTTACTTTGTCAACTCACCCATTCTCACTCATTTCTTCCGGTTATACTTCTTCTAGAGCTAACTGTTTTGGTTAAAAAAAGACATAGGTTATAATTTTAAGCTGGCCTCTAACTACACTGGAATTACTAAGAAGCATTATTTAACATGAAACGTATATTAACATATATTTTTATTACTAAAATGATGATAACTAAAATTACCCCTTTAGAAGTTTTGATTACACATTTCATCTTTTTTCCTTTTCAAATAAAAAAATATAAGTAATACTTTATTATATAGATATGGTACGAACTGATTTTGCTAGTTTAATGAATATAACTATGTTTCTTACCAAAAAGAATAATATAACTATGTTAAATTCTTTATGCAATGGATTCGCACAAGGGGCAGCTCAAGAACATTGGGGCCTAAAGCCAAACTATAATAAAAGGCCTTATTTTTTTTAAAAAAAAAGTTACTACATCATTCTAGCTTTTGTAGATGAAAAGTCATTAATAATTGCTTTTCCATTAATAATACAACTAATTATTTTAGGTAAGATTTTAGCAATTTTAAGTCATTAATAATTCCTTTTATCTTAGGTAAGATTTTGGCAATTTTAATTTTCTTCTTTTCACCGAAGAAAATAAACCATTACATGAATTGCTAAAATTATTCGATAAGCAATATAGGCCTTTCAAAAAAATCAACGTTAAAAGTAATATTATTTCACATAATCAACGGATCTCAATATGCACATTCAAAGTTACAAATTATTTTTCTCTATATTTTCAGGGAAAAAAAGAAATCCGACCTCTCAACGGTCTATTGGCAATATCAATATATATATATATATATATATTTTAATGATAAAAGTTTGCTAACTGAACTAGCCGCAATCAGTATATTATACCAAATAAGCATGCCCAATAAAAAATCAAAAATTTCAAGCTCGTATATTGAACAAATAACTTTATTTTTAATTTTTGGATCCTAACAAGCATCTACTAATTTCAATAAAATATCTCATATTTGTGGACCTTGAAATCCTATGCTTTAATACTTTTGATACGACTTTCCAACATGTTTGAGATAATGATTTATGAGTTAGGTTGGATACACTATCTTGTAAAATATTTCATCGCTTATTAGAAAACAAGTAGTGGATATATACGTTGTACTATTCCAAAATGTATATAGCTTTGTACAAGAATTAACCATGTCATAATATACCAATTTAAATTATAACAATTTTTATAAAAAAATTATATAGTAATATAAAAAGTGGGCCCCTCAAAATTTTGGGGTCTAAAGCACTTGCTTTAGCTGCTTTAGGCTTCAGACGCCCCTGATTTGCGCTTACCAACTTATTTGGATGGTTGTTACATGTTGTATTGTATCATATTATTATATTTAATACAATATTTTTTTTGATTGTTGGTTAAATTTTGTTGTATTGTATCGTTAAATCAGTCGTTACATAACGACAAAAAGTATCACTTTATGGAAAGACCGATTCAGTGTGTAATGATCCGACCGATTGTTTTACTTTCTAAAACCCCATTTCCTTAAATAAGACTCTCCGTATGTGCTTTTACTGTTTTATGACTTGCGGGGATGGTTAGTTCAGGTCTGAAAGGGTTCGGGTTGAAATCGGAATATTTAGTTCCTTAACATTGGCTTAAAAGGGGTAAGTTTGACTTTGGTCAAAATTTATTGGAAACAATCTCGGAACAGGGATCTGACGGTATCAATAGGTTCGTATGATGATTTTGGACCTGGGCGTATGTTCGGATCGGGTTTTGGATGACCCGGGAGCGTTTCAGCGCTTAATATTGAAGGATGGCACATTAAAGATTTTTTCAAGTTCTTTAAATTTGGTTTGGAGTAGATTTTGGTATTATCAAGGTCCGTTTGGGATTCCGAGCATGGAAATAGTTTCGTATGGTGATTTAATACTTGCACGCAAAATTTGGCGCCATTCCGAGTTGATTTGGTAGGAATCGAACGCGCGAAAGTGTTTCTTTTAGTTTTTGGAGTTTAATAATTCGATTCATGCGTTTTGGCGTCCGATTCGTACTTCTAGATGTTATTTTGGTGTTTTGAGCATGCGAACAGGTCCGTATTATGTTGTTCGATGTGTAAGTGTTATTGGATTTGTAAGTGTTATTGGATGGGCCCCCCGGGGCCTCGGGTTTGGATCAGATTGGAAATCGGACTCAGAATTGGCTTGGGGGACTACTGGTGCACCAGTTCTGGCACGTCCGCACCTGCGAGAGTTTGGCCGCAAGTGCGAGCTTTTGATTGAAGAAGCGGGTTTGGACGAGTGGTCAGCGTCCCGCAAAAGCAGAGGAATTTCCGCAGAAGCGGCCTCGCTTCTGCAAAAGGGCTGCAGATGCAAGAAGGGGTTGGCCAGGCCTGAATCGCAGGTACGATGCAACTTTCGTAGAATTGGGCCCGCATAAGCGGAAGCCCGTCTGCAGAATTGAAGGCAGGTGGCCTGTGCTAGGTCCGCACCTGCGATGGATTTCCCGCAAGTGCGGCGCCGCAGATGCGCCCAGGATCTGCAGAAGCGAAAGTCGCTGGGGTAGTGAGGTTCATTTAATGTCGGGACTTAGGTAATTTTGGCTTATTTCTTTCATCTCTTGGGAGATTTTGGAGCTCTTTGAAGAGGGGCTTTCGCCTAGCACTTTGAGGTAAGTAGATTCTATATGAGATGAGTTTAATACATGTATTTTGGATAGATTCGTAGCATATAAAGTGTAGAAATTGTGGGTTTAGTTAAAAATTCTAGGTTTTGATAAAAATAGAATTTAACCATGAAAATGATTATGGAATTGGGTGAAAATTATATAGTTGAGTTTGTGAGGTAATGGGTAACAATTATCTTCGAAAAATTTCGGAATCCGGGTGCAGGTGCAGTCACGCAGGTGCGAAGATTCCATCGCAGGAGTGATTATCGTGGGGAAGTCTGGGAGCGCAGGTGCGAGGAAATTTCCGCACCTGCGAAGCCGCAGATGCGGAGAAGAATCACAAAAGCGAGGGCTATTGGTTTGAGCTGGAGCCGCACATGCAATAGATTTTACATAGGTGCGGTGCCGCAGAAGTGGCTAATTGACCGCAGGTGCGAAGGTCACTGGGCAGTGGGATGTTTTTAATCCGAGACTTAACCCATTTCTCTCACATTTTTATTTGGTTGGGCGATTTGTGGAGCTTTTGGAGGGAAGATTTTCATCATCTATGTCAAGGTAAGTAATTCACACATATTGTGAGTTAAATACCTGATTTATATGTGGATTTGAACATGAAAAATAGTAGAAATTTGGGATTTTGGTAGAAAACGTAGAAATTGATATTTTTGGATTTTGACCACGAAATTGGACATGGAAATTGGAATATATTATATATTTGAGTTCGTGGTGTTATGGGTAAAGCTTATCTTCGAAAATGTTCGGAATCCGGGCACGTGGGTCCGAGGGTTGACTTTATTGACTTTTAGAGTAGAGTTGGAAATTGTTATAAATTGATTAATTATAAGCATTGGAGTATATTTTGATTGAATCGCACATTGTTTGGCTAGTTTCGGATCGTTTGGATTGAATTGAAGAGTTAGAGAGGCGTTGGAGCCGGTTATGGAACTTCGAAGCGAGGTAAGTCTCCTGTCTAACCTTGTGAGGGGGAAACCTACCTCCTAGGTGGTGTAATTGCTTCGTGATACTAGTTGTGGGTGATACGTACGCACGAGGTGACGAGAGTCCGTACGTAGCTAAAGCATGTTTATGTCCGATAAACTTAGGACCTTATTATGTAATAATTGAATTATTTGAACTCATTCTGCCGGCTTAATTATTTGAGCTTATAATTGAAATTGATTTAGAAATAAATATATGTATACTAAGCCGCGCCTTGTCACCTTGAGTTGTTAGCTAGTTATTTGAGAAACGGTAAAGATTGTATTCACTTTGTGCTCGTGTACTATATTGTAAGCACGTGTTTCATAATTCAATAACTTCTTTCCTTTCTTGTAGATCGGGCCGAACGACTCGACAGTATAATAGATGCATCTATGGTTCGTGCCGATCGACCCTCGGCAGTGTACACATTATTCTAGATCGGGCCGAACGACCTCGACATAATCGTGAGTTATATCGCTAGCAGGTCGAATATTTACGAGATTTTCCTCGTACTGATGCCCGACAATGTATATGGTATTTTCTTATCCGTTCGATACTGGCACTTGATACATCTGAGCTGTTGAGATAGAATACGAGACCGAGAAATCTATATCTTTAAAAGAAACTTTTTGAAAGATTATGTAGCTTACAATGATACCCCAATATTATTGTCGTGCTTCATATCTGCTTATGAGTTATTATATTTCTTTATTGGACCTTTAGTAAATGTCGATGTAGACCCCTCATCACTACTTTGCTGGGGTTATGCTAGATACTTTTTGGTACGCGTTGATTTACGTACTCATACTGCACTAAATGTGCAGGATATGACATGTTTATTTGGTGATTATTTTGGCGCATAGGCGTAACTGTCGAGGAGACTTTATGTGAGCTGAATTCCAAGCTACGCATCGCAGTCTACTGTGATACCGAATTTTGGGATGTTTTAGGAGTTGTTATGATTGTTCTTAGCATTTACACACTTATATTATCTATTCCGTTAAAAAATTTAAATTTTTATGAATTTTTATGCGTTGATATATTCATCTAATAAAGAGTTACGATTTCAAAAATATTAAAAATTCATAATTAAATTGGTATTTCATAGTTGGCTTGCCTAACGGCGATGTTGGGTGGCATCATGGCCTATAGTGAGTTTTGGGTTGTGACAGCGTGGTATTAGAGCATTAGGTTCACTTAGGTATCACGAGTCATGAGCAAGTCTAGTAGAGTCTTGCGGATCGGTATGGAGACATATGTACTTATCTTCGAGAGGCTACAAGGCTGTTAGGAGCACTTCCCTTCTTGATTCCTTAGAGGCTTATGACTTTATTTCCTCCTTACTCGATCTTATGCGATATGGAGTGCTTGTTATCAATTGGGCATCGAGAAGTTGTAGTGGCACTACAGACGTGGTGTAGGATATTGTTTCTTGTGTATTCGGGCAGACTACTATTATCGCCTTGCGGAAGGATGTTCTGTCATTTCAGCTCAGTAGCTGTATTTCCGATGGTTTGAGGCTATGCACAGATTGATATGATGTTCATGCATTGTTATCGCATAATATTGATGTAATGGTGGGATGCTCGTTTATGTGTCGAGGCAGCGAATGACTTTAAAGGAGGATTTCTCGGTGCATGATTTAGAGGTTCGACATTTATTTCCAGCAGAGGAAAGGAAATCTGACTATGGATGTTCGGGCCTTGGTTGGTGAAGTAACGAGACTTAATATTTTCGAGCGTGGTGGAATTATCATTTGTGATGTGGTGTCGTCGTTCTTGTTTGAACGCATTAGGGTTTGCTGGTGTTATGGTCTTCTTCAATTTTGCCTTCGGGGCAGGGTGTTGTGAAGTGGTGCCTAAGAAGCGATTGTCAGAGATAGAGGAGTGTAGCAGTTTCAGAATCAGATTGGTATTTCTAATATTTATGGCTAGAGAAATATGTCTCAGTGTAGGAAGCATACCCACTACTCTCCTGCTGTGGCTGGTGAAACTCATCGATCTTCTAGGAGGTTTAGAGTTGGTAGCAATTCATTAGTTTAGGTGCTACATGTATGGATTTGATTTGAGGCAATATTTGGGCAGCGAAGTATGAGGAAGGACATGGCTGGAGATGTCTCGCGAGGGTAGAATTTCGAGCAGGTCAAGTATGAAAAGCAGAGGTCGAGAAGTTGCTTAAAGGAAATGGTTTAACCGAAGTGAAGAGTAGCATATGGATTATATGGTAAGATAGCCACACGCCTTGAGAAAGTTTAGAGCAATTTGGGGAATCGTGGTAGGAAGTGACTAGGTCCACGAATATTTATTTAAGATTGAGGCTACTATAGTGAGGAAGATTGAATATAGCCGAGAGGAGTTTGCTTGAAATGAAGAGGGGTGTGAAAACTTGATTATCGTCTTGGGATACAACATGACTTCGAGTTTGGAGCGTATTGTCGGACTTTCAATTGATGTTAATTAGGAATGAACAAACTTGTACAGCTGGTGGGCAAGCATGGGCTCAGGAGGGTTTACTGAGTTCGCGGTGGTGGTACCCAGTGCAGCGTCGTTGGAAGAGGTCGGTATGGAATTTTCACAGGTGGGTTATCTCCAGTTAGCAGGTTAGCGTTTTGCGATTTTGATGAACTTTCTATGAAGAACTCTACTTACTACCCGACGGAAGGTCGAATATGCGATTGTGGCTGATAATTCGGAATGCTCATGAATAGTTTAATAAGGAACTACAAGAAATTTGGCGGGTTGACAGTGTGAGATCATGGTAATTGAGAAGGAGAAACCTTTGTGGGTTCTAGGTTTATATAATTGTAGCTTAAAGCTAAGTAGGGGAGCCCTACCGTCTACGATTGGATCGCGTGGTTGTCCGCTGGTGCGGTTTCTGGTTATCGGTGCATTGGTAGGTTATTATGGCTAAGAAAATGAAACATCAGGGGTAATTCGAGCGGAGAACTTGATTAATGTGTGCTAAAATTTGCCTTATCGATTCATGTGCAATTTTGGAAAGACTCAGAGTTTATGCTTCTTGTGGATGTGATGTACAAGGAAAAGAATTCAGTCTGTTGCTTCATTGAGAGGGTGTTCATGTGCTAGCAAAGTGATGGAGTTTGGTTATATTCGGGACCATGTCAGAGTGGGTGACTCTCAACAACGGTCCTAGTGGGTTTAAGAATTAAAGTGCAATGCCAAAGGATTTCAGATCCGTGATGTGGTTAAGGATCAAATTTTTGCAGTGAATTATGCACGAGACTTGAAGTGTTCTTTGTTAGCATCGGGTATGCGGTGCAGCATTGGAGGATGGAAGAAATAGCTTTGGGTTCGCGGAAGGTCTTGTAGAATGAGTGTACCAGTTGGAGATGATATTGTGTGTATAAGGAGGGTATGCGATGGTTCATGAGTATTGAGAAGATGCGGTCTTGTGATGCGTGTCACTCGGGATGAGTGCGGATTTGGTTCGTTACATTTTTGAATGGAGCTATTATTATTTATAAGGCAAGTCGAGAGTAAATTGGAAGAAGTTGGGTCGGTTAATAATGGTTGCATCAACATGGTTATGGCAATGGTCAGTTCCTTCAGCATGTGAAGTTATACATGTGGTGCGGGCTTGACAACCACCACAACATGATTTATTTTAGAGTTATTTGATTCAAATGGCCTTGTGGTGTAAATGGATTCCGGAAGAGTCATGACAGTTTAGACCATGACATGAGGTTTGTATTTTCTACGGTTGGGAAATTCAGTTACGTGTTGCATTGGTTCTTCTAAAATGAGCTAAGTGAAAGATTTCTAGCCAATGAAGTGTTTATTCTACTAGCAGTTCAAGGGTTATGATGAATTATTGTATTCTCGCGTAGCGACATGGTAGGTGCAGTGAGCGGCATGGGAATTTGAAAGTTGAGGATCAAGGTTGCGGTTCGGTGTTGATAAGAATGTCACGAGCTCAGATGAGTAGGGGAGAATTCAGATGTTTAGAGTAAGCTGCCATTTTCTTTAGTGTCACTTGAGAACGACGTTCTGTGTAAGAGGCTTTATGTATTGATTTGCGAATTCTTGATTTTATTTACATAATTAGTACGGTTGGTGGTATGGATGTGCGGACTTTACTACCTGGGCGGAAGGTCGTGGGAGCGTACCCCACGGGGAGATTTGTATAAGTGTGACATGTTAGTCACTTGATTGCTAAAGATTGAAACCATGTATGGAGATTTTTGGTACTACTGTTAATCTATTCCTTTGGTTACCGTAAACTATGGGAATTTGGTCCTGGGTGGACGGCTGCTTGTGTGTGTCATGAATAGGGCTATTTGTGGATCCTTGGAAGGTTATTGGCCCAGTATGGTATGATCAGAATTCGTTTGAGGTCCACTGGTGGGTCCAATATGAATGTGTGCTCTGCGTCAGGTCTGATGTGTTAATTCATCATAGCATTGCTTACGGAGGAGTCGTCGGCCATTGGATGTTATTCTCATCGCCAGCTATTCCGTGTAATCTCTATTGTGCTAAGTGGGTTGTGAGACGACTTGATTATTCGCACATGTGTTGAGGTCCGTGTAACTTGTGGTGTTATATGGGCAGGATGGCTCTCGAGATGCAGGTCATTTATCGCACCTAAGTTGTGCTTGGGTTTCGTAGCGTATTGATAAGTGGGGATTTTGACTACTGATTAACACCTTTTTGCTTTCGTCTTAGTCCAAAAGCTCTTAATTGTGTTACAAAAAAGTGATAAAATATGCTTAATTGCAGGAATATTGGAAGATGAGCTCCAAATATGAAATCCACTTCAAGAAGGAGTAATATGAACTTAAGGACAAAAACAACACATAATCTAAAAGTGCGGTCCGTAGAATACCATCTGCGGCCGCAGGTCATGAAGCAATTCCATCAGAGAAGGTTGCAAGATGTGGATGAAATTGTGCGGCTGCAGAAACTGGGTAAAAGCCAAAGTTCATAGAACCTGCATCTCAAGTTCGACAAGAGTGCGGACCGCATAATTATTGTGCGGCCGCAGAAGATCATGATACGTCTGAAACCACATTTGTGCGGACCGCAAAAGAGCATGGTGCGGCCGCAGACATATTTGTGTTGTCCGCAGAAAGGGAGAAGTGCGGCCGCAGTTCAGAATTGTACGGCCGCATGTTTCCAATCATGTCAGGCTGAAGCAAAGTGCGGACTGCACATGGACTTGTGCAGCCGCAGAACCTCCGAAAAGGCATTTTTGTCCGAAAATTCCAGCACTATATAAATAGAAGAGTTTCACTTTTTTAGGTCAAGTTTTGGACAACAGCTGCTACAGTAGAAGGTTTCTTTTACTCTTTTTAGTAGTTTTGTCTATTTTGAGCTTTTTGAATATTGATTTCATCATTTTAATTATCAATATGGGTTTAATTATCACTTCTTCTTCTTTTTCTTCCAATTTAAGCGTGAGTAGCTAGATTTTCACTAGGGTTGTGACCCAACCCTAGTGTGTAAACTTAATGTGGGTTTGATTTATTGCTTGTTTATGGTTGGGTGTTGATTATCTAGCCTAGTTCTTGCTTTTATGTGAAGAATTAATGGTTGCAAATATTATTGCATGCCTATTTGACTTGGTTTCTACTTGAGCAAGAGAGACTTAGTCTAGGAAAACTTGGCTAGCAAGAAATTGGGTCAATCGAGAGATTGATAAGCCCAATTAAAGGGTTAAACCTAGAGATAGTAAAACCCGACTTGAGCTTATTATCAACTGTTTTGTTCAATACCTATTTGGACTTGAGAAAGCCAAATTAGGCAAAACCACTATCTGACCGAGAGGTATTGAGTGGGTACTCGAGTGTTGATAGGTATAATATACCCCGACTAATAAAATAAGCTTTAAAGTTTACAACCCATTAGGAAAACACCTAGGTGAAGGTCATAGCCTAGGCCTTTTATATCATTTGAAAAACAACCAAAAACAATTTCGTAGTTTCATTTTTTAAATCGCAATCGTAGTTTAATTTAGATTTTCAAATAAAACCAATTATTGCGGAAGTGCAAATTGAGATATACAAACTCACGCGCTAAGATATATACTACTAACACCCATTCACATAGCTCCCCGCGGAATTCGACCCCGACTCTTGTTGGGTATTACTATCGCATCAACCGTTTTCATATCCTCAAATAGAGGAGTGAAATTGGACGAGATCAATTTTTGGCGCCGTTTCTAGGGAGCTAAAAAGTGGTGTTAGCTATATATTTAGGTGTGTTTTTGGAATATCTTCTTTTCCTTCCTTTTTACTAACGTGTGAGTATTGTAGGTGCAATCATGGTAAACAATGAGCTCGGAAACATAGCCGTGGGGGATGTGGACGTTGATGATGATGCAATGGATGAGGTCCCTCTTGAACCTCAAGCCAATAGATGAGGCCGACCGATTCAAGACAATGTATCCGTTCTACCCCCACCTCCACTATGAGCGGCTTCACACCGGGTGTTGCCGAATGAAGAGTATGTAAGTTCCATAGACCCGCCCTGCATTAGGGCGGGCAACTTTCAAATCACAAATGTAATGCTCACATTGCTAGAGCAACGGGGATTCTTCACCGGGACTCCGAGTCAAAATGCATACAAATACTTGAAGGAGTTTGTGGATACTTATTGGGGTAGTAAACAGACAAGCGTCTCCGAGGATGCTTTAAGGTTGAGGCTATTTCCTTTCTCTCTACGGGGGAAAGCCTTGGATTGGTTAGAGAGATTGCCAAATCATTCCATCCATACATGGGATGAGTTGGCGGAGAAATTTATCTCCAAGTTCTTTTCTCCTGAACATATGGCTACTCTTAGAGACGAGATTCTAGCATTCAAACAAGAGCCCAATGAGCCGTTGCATGAAATATGGGAGAGGTACTGAACTATGGTCAAAGAGTGCCCCAATAATGACACGACGGAGAATATGATTCAACAAACTTTCTACCAGGGGATCAATACGACCAATCAATGTGTGGTAAATTAACATGCCAGTGGAAATTTCATGATAACGCTGTATACGGAAGCTTGTGAGATTTTAGATGAAATGGCGGACACTTCATCGGCATGGAAAAGTAGGGAAAATATTCCTCAAGGTGATCCGAACGTGATTCACCTACATAAAGAATTACATGACCTTGGGCAATCCATAGCCGAGTTGACAACCACCATGAACCAATTGGCAAAGGCTCAACTTCAACAATTACAAAACCCGAGGCAAGTCAATGCTATGGAGGGAGTCAATATGATGGTAAACAAGAGAAGAACAAGAAGTCCACAAGTGCAAAAAAGGGTGGACAATCTTGTGCAAAATAATAGTGGATTTGATCAGGGTGATTCTTACAATGATCAAGAGGAAGAGGTTCAATATGTGAATAACTTTCAAGGGCAAAGAAACAACTTCCAAGGCCCTAGTCAACAACAATGGAGACCTTGAAATAATCAATGCAATTGGAATTCTAACAACCAAGGTAATTGGAATAGTGGAAACAATCAAGACAATTAGAGTGGAAGCAATAACCAAGGGAATTGGCAAAACAATAACAATCAAGGCAATTGGGGAGGCAACAACCAAGGTGGGTTGAACAACAACCAAGGAAATCGGGGGTCGGATTTTCAAAGGCCCCCGATGAATCAACAACCAAGAAACCCACCTCCTTATCTTTCTCATGGTCCTAGTTCCTCCAATAATGAAATGAGTCGTATTGAGAACATGTTCAAGCAAATGATATCGAAGAATGCAGATTTTGATGCCCAACTTGCTTCACACAACACGTCATTCCGAAACTTAGAAGTGAAAATAGGTCAAATCTCTCAAGCTTTAAATTATCGTCCTAAGGGGGCACCAGCAAGTGATATGATGGTGAACCTGAAGGGTGTGAACAATACGAGAAATGCCATGGCCATTACTACAAGAAGTGGAAGAAGTAGGAATGCACCTACCTCAAGTCAAAGGCAACTTATAGATGATGAGCAACTGGTAGAGGAAGAGAAGATTCCAAAAAATATTGTGCACGCAAATGGGGAAGTGCGGATTGATATTTATGACATGGTGGAAGAGACTCAAGAGTATGTGAACCCATCTAGGGATCATGTGATTGACATACCGGAACCGGTAGTGCAAAAATCTAAGGCACCATTGCCTAATCCACCTCCTCCCTATCCTCAAAGGCTTGCCAAGAAAAATAGAGAATCAATTCAAATATTTCATTGATATGATGAAGAGTCTCTCGATAAATGTGCCATTAGTTGAAGCCTTGGAGCAAATGCCCGGATATGCAAAATTTATGAAAGACTTGGTGACAAAGAAGCAGTCGATAAATTTTGAAACTATCAAAGTCAGGCACCAAGTGAGTGTAATCGCACATTCCATGGCTCCTAAGTTGGAAGATCCCGGTGCTTTCACAATCCATTTTACCATTGGAAGTGCCGAGTTTGCAAAATCTCTTTGTGATCTTAGGGCGAGTATCAATTTGATGCCCTATTCGGTTTTTAAGATATTGGGAATTTGGAAACTAAGACCCACATCTATGAGATTACTAATGGCCGATCGTACAATGAAGAGACCGTTGGGGGTGATTGAGGATGTATTGGTTCGAGTTGACAAGTTTATTCTCCCGACGAATTTTGTTATTCTTGATTATGAAGTGGACTATGAGGTCCCGATTATTCTTGATAGACCATTCCTTGCTATGGGGAATGCTCTTGTTGATGTGGAAGCTGGTGACCTCACTTTCCTGGTGGGTGATGAAAAGGTAGTGTTCCACGTGTGCAAATCTATGAGGCAACCAAATTGCAATGAAGTATGTTCGTTCGTGGACTTGGTGACCGATATGATAATTGACGATACAAGTGCCACGATTAATGTGGGTGACATGTTAGAGGCCGTATTGCTAAATTTTGATAATGATGAGATGGATGGATTCATGGAATATGTTAATTCTTTGCAAGGAATGGGGTCGTACAACTATACACCACGAAAGCTTTCCTTGGATCTTGAGAATAGGAAATTTCCTCTAATGTTTTAACTTCAATACCACACAAGAGGGGGGG
>AWOL01S0020923.1:136021-159763 GCA_000715115.1 Nicotiana otophora
GGGGGGTGATTTGTGTGGTGTCCAATTTTTCACTTAAACTGATTATGGAAGGACCTGGTTCTTCTAAGTGTTCCTTATCCTACTATTGCTGAAATAGTAAATATAGAAAGTAAAGAACACAAGTATTTTACGTGGAAAACTCCTGGCTCAAAAGGTAAAAAAACCACAACCTACTTCCCAGTAGGATTTTCCCAAACTCTCCATTAAATCACTGAGCCAAAAACTGCATTTACAAAACACCTTTGTAAACCTAGGATTAACTCTAATCCGGTTATGGCAACCAGCCTCTAACTGCTGCGACAACTTCAAATTAACTCTAACTTGAATTCTCTGTGTACCTATTATAATTGCCTCTAGATAAAGCTGAAAGGTACAATATGAAAAGACCTACTACAATTGAACTAGAATAAAAGACAGACACTTGGACCTGGTTCTTATATCTGGTTCATGTAGCTTCAGGTTTGCACACTTGAATCACACACGAATTGTTTGCAAAATGCCTTGTTATTTTGCTCTCAATTCACATTTAACTTCTGCTTTTGTGCATCATCGTTGGAACATCCTGCGATTTATAGAGTTAGTAGAGTAGAAAATAACTAGAGTTCTAATGCTACTCTTCCTTGGTGGAAGAGTTCTAGTTGATCTCAACTTCTAACTCCTCTCTTATCTTGGATAGTGTTCTCTTTGGTTAAGAAGTCCTTCTCCTTATCAATTATACAACCTTTTCGAATAGGAGATATCAATTGTACCAAGTTAAGCTTATCTCCTTTACGTGCATCCCACATGCTCGAATCTTCCCGTGTTTATGCACACAAGGGATGGACCTGGTTCATGCCTGAGCTTCCTTTGTCAATCTTCAAAACAAACCTTCACTTAGGACAATAAATTCCCCCTTTTTTGATGATGACAAACACTGTGCTCTTCATAATCTTAGGCCCTATTTCAACTTAGCCCAACATCAACACAATGTTAGAATATTTTTCCTTTTTATCACTTATCATTATGGACTAGGTTCATTAGCTTATAAACATCATTGTTCAAAGTGAAAAGCACAACCTTTTTTCCCCTTTAGGTATCATCGAAAAGTTGCATAAAAATGTACGATACCCAGATTTTAAAACTTACTCATGGCCACTAGGGCTACTTCAAATGCAATCATGGATTAATCATCATTGATAAAGCTAAGAATTTTAACCATCAAAGAAATATAAACAAACAGTTAGAGAAAAAACCAGCAAATTTCACTGATACTTGATATGATTCTTCCACAAAGCATAAAAAGAAATAAAAATACTGAAAACATGAGCAAACAAAAGAAACATCCCAGACTGGGTCACTGAAGGATCTACACTAAGCTAGGAGCTTAAAACTGGGAAGAAGTAGGTACTTGGTTTTTGGCTTGGAGAAGTTTCAGCATATCTTGAAGAATGCCATCATTCTTCTCCTTTTCTCTTGCTAGCTTTGTTCTAAGAGCAGCTCTCTCAGTCTCTACCTCAGCCAACCTTTTCTTCCCCCTCTCAATCTCAGTATCCTTTGCCCCACTCTCTTGCACTAAGGCTCTGACCTTGCTATTGACAGGTACCTTCTTGGATGAACCAGGTTCATTAGGACTGGCATGAACCTCATAGTCATAAGCAATCTGAGTATTTGCCCCAAAGTGATCTTTGTTTGTAGCCACCTCCCACTTTTTTAGAGGCACCTTAATATGTGCAAGCACAACTGTGAGAATGAAGCCATAGGGAATGACATGAGTCTTGGAGCCATTTATTACCCTATCAAGAAGCTGGATTATAAATCCAGGCCAATTGATCTGCCTTCTGCTATCCAAACACTCCATCCGAACCAAGTCCATGAAGTTGGCAATGTGCCTCCTTTTCTGCCTAGGCAGAACACACTTGTTGACGAATTCAAACAGCAACTTGTGGGAAGGCTTCATCTCACTCTTGTACCTAGCCTTGGGCTCAAGTTCTTCCTCATTTTCACTGAATTTTCTAGTAATGGATAGGGTAGTAGGAAGGTTTTCTAGGCTTGGCCGCTTAAGCTTTGTGTAGTCATTGTACCCCTGAGTATGTACACTTAGAATTTCACCCAACTCCTTCACATTGAAAGACATTTTCACCCGCCCATCCTTTGCTGCAACATTTTCCATAAATTCAACAATTTCACTCCTGGCCAACCTGCCATCCATCTGAAGGACCATATCCTTCCAGTCTTGCAATTCCAAATTCTCCAACAGTAGCACCATCCCTTCCTCCTCCACATCCATAAGGAGTCTACACTTCAGAATTGTCCTCTTGCCAAACTTGGCCATCTTGTCCTTCTTAGGATCTGAATCATCTTCCTCTTCCTCTTCCTCTCCACACCATTCTTCTTCGTCAACAATTTTCACTTGTTTTGTCTTCACAATAGACCTGGTCCTTTTTGCTAGGGTGGATGGTTCATCAGACTTTGACACAGAGATAGACTTCTTAGTGGAAGTCTTGGCTTTCTTGGGTTTGGGAGTCTGAACCTCCACTTCTTCAATCACATCTTTATCTTGATGGACCAGGTCCATCTCATCAACATCAACAGCCTCAACAGGCTCAACCATCTTTTTCTTCCCTTTTGCAACTGCTTTTCTTTTGTTTTCTTCTAAGGCTTTTTGCAAATTTTCCTCATTCTGCTTTAGCTGGCTTCTTGTGGCTCTTCCTCTTGTGGGAGGATTTTAGTAGAATCAGAAGAAGCACTCTTCCTTTTCTTGTTAGCCCTAGCAGTGCTAGGGATCTTAGACTTGGAAGTTCTCTTCTTATTTGGGTTGTAGCTCTCACTCACGTTCTTCAATAGGTCTGCGGGGGTTTCTTCTACTGATGAACCAGATTTATCTACATTTTGCCCAAGTTTAACCAGCCCTTCAGCGGATTTGCCAGAGCCACTTTCCCTTGTTTTTTTCACACTTTCCTCCATTTTACCTGATTCTGCTCCACAAACAGCTATTATACCTGTATCAAGAGTGGGTGAAGAATCAACCACTCTTTTACCCATTCCCCTTTCTTTACTATGAGCACCATCACTCTTCTTTTCTTTTTCCTTTTTATTTTTACCACCAATCCTTCTGGAATCAGAAGATTCTACATCAACCACCGATCCAACCAGAATAAACATGTTCTCCAGATTCTCAGCTAACTCAGAAATGACTTCAGTAGTAGTATTTGGAATAGAGGTTACCTTTTTTTTATCAGAAGACCCAGTTTCTTCCCCCTCAGTAGCAGACCTGAAGGATTCTTCAGAGTTCTGGGGTTATTGGGCTTGGCTAACTTTCAATTGAGCGTCTAATTTCTTTGATAATTCACTCCCAGCCACTGTCTTGCGAGCAAACATCTTAACTCTTCTTTTCTTAGGCTGAGAAGTGATTGAAGATAAGGAGCATGGTGGGGGTGTGTTGGGGTTTTCAGAAGGGTTAGTCATTGCTATGCTTGGTTCTGGAAGAAAAAGAGTAGTAGATTGAAATTTGGAGGATGAGAGAAGATGGAGAGTATTTCGATAGCTTGAAAATTTTGGAATGAAGACAGAGATGATGATGATCAATTTAAAAGGGGGTAATTAATGGGTAACGACATGATTTTCAAACTTTTAGAAGTCTAATCAAACTGAATTGTCGGTTTCGAGGAGACGGTGGAGTCTTTCCCTAGTATCTAGTTGGTTTAATTTGGTTAGGATTCATTTGAACAGAACTGGTTCACTTATATTGGATAAGTTTAAAAAGGAATTTGGACTTAGGTAGGACTCTCCTCATGATCCAAATATTATTATATCAAATTATGCAGAGTGTAGAAAACATACCGTGTTATCTTAATGAACCAAGTTCTTCACTGATAATTCTCTTATGTAAGTCTAAATTTGCCAAAATAGAGAAAATATCATTAGAGATTTATGAGTCATTTTAGCACATGGAACAAGAGTATACTATTGAAAGTATGAGTCTGAGCAAACAATTAATCTAATTATATACACATTTTTAGATTTTCTAACCAAAAACAATTTATTTATTTTTTTCAATTTGTTTTTCATTGTGAATTCTGATCTGGTCCTTTTAGGCGATCTTAATCACCCCTAATTCTAACATGTTCCTTTCAAAATGATCTCTACTTAGGGATTTTGTGAAGATGTCAGCTATTTGCTTGTCAATAACATAAAATTCTACAGTGATCAACCCTTTTTCATAGTTATCCCTCAAAAGGTTATTCCTAACATCTACGCGCTTAGTTCTCTTGTAATGAACCGGGTTCTTTGTCATACTAATATCACAAGTGTTACCGCAAAAAATAGGAATACAACCAACATCAATTTCAATGTCCATTAATTGCTGTTTGATCCATAATAATTGAGCACAACATGAAGCAACAACAACATACTCAGCTTCAGCAGAAGATAAGGCCACTGAATTTTGCTTTTTGGTGGCCCAAGACACAAGACATGAGCCAAGAAAGTGTGCCATACCTGAGGTGCTCTTTCTATCCACTAGAAAACCTACGTAATCAACATCAGCATATCCCACTAGACTGAGATTACTACTTTTGGATACCATAGACATAGATCAGTGGTGCCTTTTAGATATCTCAATGTTCTCTTGACAGCAGTCAAGTGAGACTCCTTTGGATTTGCCTGAAATTTTGCACAAATGCCTACACTGAAAACAATGTCAGGTCTACTAACAGTGAGATACAATAATGAGCCAATCATTCTCCTATACAACTTCTGATCAACAGATGAACCGGGTTCATATATACCCAACTTTGCAACTGTTGCAATAAGAGTGTCAATTTCTTTGGAATCTTCCATTTTAAACCTTTTTAGAAACTCTTTTACATACTTCTGCTGATGAATCATAGTTTCATTTGAATTTTGTTTAATTTGTAAGTCTAAAAAGAAATTAAGCTCACCCATCATGCTCATTTCAAATTCACTCCCCATTAGTTTAGCAAATTCTTTACTTAACTTATCAATAGTTGCTCCAAAGATTATATCATCAACATATATCTGAACTACCAAGAGATCTTTACCTTTTTCTTTCAAGAACAAAGTATTGTTAATTTTACCTCTCTTGTAGTCATGCTCAAGCAAAAACTTTGATAATATTTTATACCATGCTTTTGGAGCCTGCTTGAGTCCATAAAGTGCTTTGTCAAGTTTGTACACATGATCAAGACTTTCCTTGCTTTCAAAGCTAGGAGGTTGCTTGACAAACACTTCTTCCTTTAGATAGCCATTAAGGAAGACACTCTTGACATCCATTTGGTGAAGTGTGAATTCCATGTAAGCAACAAAGGCTATGAGAAGTCTTATTGCTTCCAACATTACGACTAGAGCAAATGTTTCATCATAGTCTATGCCCTCCTCTTGGCTATATCCTTGAACCACCAATCTTGCCTTGTAACTGTTCCATCTTCATCAATTTTGTTTCTAAAGACCTATTTTGTGCCAATTACTGAACTGTCCTTGGGTCTTGGTACCATATGCCAAACTTGACTCCTTTAAAATTGGTTGAGTTCATCTTGCATTGCATTTACCCAGTCTGCATCCGGCAAAGCCTCAACAATATTTCTAGGTTTAATAAGATATAAGAAGGCATCAAAAGCACAAAGATTTTTTTAATGAAGATCTGGTTTTGATTCCAAAGGTTGGATCAATGATTATGTTCTTAATGGGGTGAGAACTTTGATACTTTTAAGATTTTACAACCAACTGGTTTCCCTTTGATGTTCCTTCAACGCTTTGTTGTTGTGGAACAGGTTCATGGATATGTTCCCTTGATGTTTGGAGATCATTTCCTCTTTGTTTTGTTCCCCCTGTCATGTTGCTCTGGGTGGAAGAACATGTTCCATCACCTGTTCCTTCTTCCAGTGCAGCTTCAGTCTGGGTTGTTGTTTCATTTAAGTTTCTTACCAGCCCAATTGCTTCATCATCATGTTCCTGTCTCTCAGAACGAATGTTAGCTTCATCAAAAACCACACGAATATTTTCTTCAATACACATAGTTCTTTTGTTATAGACTTTATAAGCTTTTCTATATGAAGAATATCCCAAGAATACTCCTCATCACTTCTGGGATCAAACTTACCTAGGGAGTCTTTACCATTATTGTGCACAAAGCACTTGCATCCAAATGCCCTAAGATATGATATGTTTGGTTTTCTCCCTTTAAGTAACTCATAGGGAGTCTTCTCTACAAGAGGTCTAGTCATGCACCTATTTATGATGTAGCATGCAGTACTTACAGCTTCTACCCA
Source organism: Nicotiana otophora (assembly GCA_000715115.1). Classification (NCBI taxonomy): domain Eukaryota; kingdom Viridiplantae; phylum Streptophyta; class Magnoliopsida; order Solanales; family Solanaceae; genus Nicotiana; species Nicotiana otophora. The sequence goes on from AWOL01S0020923.1 coordinate 142,288, forward strand.
GAAGCTATGGGGCAGTTTACTAGAAAGAAGCATAGTCCTAGCCATATCTTCAAGTGTCCCATTCTTTCTTTCAACTACTCCATTTTGTTGTGGAGTCCTAGGAGAAGAAAAATTATGATCTATGCCATGCTCATCACAAAATTCAGCAAATTTAGCATTTTCAAACTCAGTGCCATGATCAGACCTAATTGATGCAAGTTGATTACCTAGTTATTTCTGAGTATTTCTAACAAAAGAATTGAACATGTCAAATGTTTCATCTTTAGATGTTAAAAACAATGTCCAAGTAAACCTAGAGTAATTATCAACAAGCACCATCACATATCTTTTACCACATCTGCTTAATGTTCTCATTGGACCATAGAGATCCACATGGACCAGTTCCATCGTCCTGGTGGTGCTTACCACTTTCTTACATTTAAAAGAGGATCTTACCTGCTTCCCCCTTGCACAAGCCTCATAAAATTTGTCTTCTTTGAACTTGATGTTAGGCAGCCCTATCATCAGGTCCTTGGAGACTAATTTGTTGAGTTGACTCAGACTTGCATGTCCAAGTCTCTTGTTCCAAAGGAGGGGATCATTTTCCAACACACTTAAACAAGTGAGTTCATTTTCTGAGAGTGTGGACAGATCTACAATATATATATTGTTCAGTATCTTTCCCTGCAAAACAATCTTGTCAGTGGTAAGATTATCACAAAACATTTGGTAGAGGTGAATGCTACCACGTTACCTCTATCACACAGTTGTGATACACTGATTAGACTGTATTTTAGGCCATCTATCAAGTAGACATTCTCAATAGAGTGATAATTAGTCTTACCTACCTTTCCAACCCCAATGATCTCACCTTTCTTCCCATTTTCAAAGGAGACATTACCTCCTTTGAGCTCCTCAAGTGAAAGGAACTGCTTCTTCCTTCATGTCATGTGCTTTGAGAAGCCACTATTCATGTACCATATTTGGCTTCTCCCCTTCACTTGGACCTGCAAAAGGAAATCAGGGGTTAGTCTTTGGAACCCAAGTTTGGGTCCCTTTCTATAGGCAAAAGGATGAATCAGATTCTTTTTAGCCCAGCTTGATAGCCTATTCTTCCCTTGAACAAATTCTTTGTTCTTTTGGCTTTCCTTTTCTTTTGCATTACCATCACTTTTATAGTGACATGTTTTACCACAGTGAGTACAAATCTTGTTCTCAGGAACTGTAAGGTACTTGCTTTTGGGATCCCATTTAGGTGGAATATTCCCAAAGCCAAGTCCTCTTCTATTGCTACTATGATGTTCCTGTAGCCATGAAAGTGCATCGGAGGACCTGTTCCATTTACAAGTTCTGTCTAGTTCATGCTTGACCTTACCTAGATCCTATCTCAAAATTCTAACCTGCTCATCCTCCTTATATAACTCATCTTTTAGTTTACCTACATTTTCTTCTAGAGTGAGTTGTGTGCAATCAACTGTCTTCTTACTTGTTCCTAATTTCAGTTTTAGGTTTTCAGATCTAAGTTCTAGGACATTTGATTCAAATGCATGAACCTGGTTCTTTAATGCAGCATTTTCACTTATAGTTTCACTAACCCTAAGTTCCAGGTTCTTACACTTTGCTTTTAAAATCACACATTCCTTAGACAACTGTTCGTTTTCATTGTTTACGTGCTCAGATTCATCAATGAAATCTAGAAGTAATTCAAATAGCCTGTCTTTAGACAAAAATTTAATCTTGTCTTTGAGATGAATTACACTTACCTCAGATTCCTCATCAGATTCTCCAATGTCCATAAGTGCTTATTCATCTCCATCTTCATCATCTGAGCTTTCTCCCAAAGAAGCAACCATAGCCTTTGTTGATCCTTTGTTCTTCTTGGGTTGAACCTATTCCTTCTTCCTGTTTCTTTATTCAACTCTTTCCTTCTTCCATTCAATTTCCCATTGAGGGAATTTCTTGATGTGGTGATCAATCTTACCACACTTGTTGCATCCCTCATTGGTTTGCTTTTCAGGAGCCTTTGGTTTGCTGTAGCTTCCACTTCTTGAAGGACCCTTTCCTCTCTTTAGATACTTTTTGAAGTCCTTTGTGATCATAGCCATTTCATCATCTTCTAGATCAGAACCTTCATTGGTTCTAAGTGTCAGGCTCCTTTCCTTCTTGGGTACATCCATCTTCATGGTTTGCCTTCTATGTTCATAAGTAGTGAGATTTCTAATTAGCTCATCCAACCTAAGAGTGGTAATGTTTTTTTATTCCTGAATGGCAGTGATTTTGCTCCCCCAAGTAACTGGCAGAACCCTTGTCAAAATCTTCTCAACTCTGTCTTCTTAAGAAATAATCTTTCCAAGAGACTTAAGTTCATTTTGTTAGTATGGTGAACCTTGTACATATATCTTGGATGGTTTCCCCTTCTTTAATGGTGAAATTCTCATATTGAGAATATAGTAGTGTTCCTATAGACCTCTTCACTTCAGGTGTTCCTTCATGGTCCACTTGCAAAGTGTCCCAGATATCCTTAGCAGTGGTACAACTTTGGATTCTCCTGTACTCATCTGGACCGAATCCACAAACAAGCCATTTCTTGGCTTTAGAATTCTTCTCCCATTTCCTCAAGTCTTCGACAGTGCAGTCAGCTCTTGTCTTTGGCACCTCTTCTCCTTCAGCATTTATCTTCATGGTAGCCAGAGGACTATCTGTGACAATGTCCCATAGCTCATAGTCTTCTCCTATGATGTGATCTCTCATCCTATTTTTCCACCAAGAGTAATACTGGTCATTGAAGAGTGATGGCCTAGCAGTGGATTGCCCTTCCCAGTTTCCAGGTGGTGCATCTCACATGCTCGAATCTGCCCGTGTCTATGCATACAAGGGATGGACCTGGTTCATGCCTGAGCTTCCTTTGTGAATCTTCAAAACAAACCTTCACTTGGGCCAACAACCTCCTACAAAGCCTTCAATTGAATAGCCTCCTATCTTGGAGTTGAAGCCATATCCTCCACATCTCAGGTATGAATTCCTTGGCCCTTGTTCTACGTTACCAGTTATTCTTTCCTCTTATTTGACTAACATGCAGGTTGACTCTACATTGGCGGTGCTCCACAAAAGGAAGAAAGCTATTGGGTGGACTTTGGCGGATATTCGGGGAATAATCCCCGTATTTTGCATGCACAAGATTAACTTGGAGGACAATGACAATCCGTCCATTGAACATCAAAGGAGACTCAATGAAGCCATACAAGACATGGTCAAAAAGGATATTATCAAATGGTTAGATACCGGGGTGGTCTACCCTATTTTCGAAAGTTTGTGGACTTCTCTGGTGCAATGTGTCCCGAAGAAAGGGGGAATAACTGTGGTCACCAATGATAAGAACGAGTTGATTCCAATAAGAACAGTGACCGGGTGGAGAGTGTGTATGGACTATCGGAAGCTAAATAAAGTCACAAGGAAAGTCCATTTCCCACTACACTTTCTTGGCCAAATGCTTGATAGGTAGGCTGGACGGGCGTTCTATTGCTTTCTAGATGGATATTCAAGCTACAATCAAATCCTTATTGCCCCGGAGGATCAAGAGAAAACAACTTTATCTTGTCCCTATGGAACTTTGTTTTCAAGCGGATGCCATTTGACTTGTGCAATGCACTAGCCACTTTTCAACGGTGTATGATGGCAATATTTATGGATATGGTAGAGGACTACCTTGAATTCTTCATGGATGACCTTTTGGTAGTCGGGGATTACTTTGATGATTGCTTGGCAAATTTGGATAAAGTATTGGCAAGGTGTGAAGAAACGAACTTGGTGTTGAATTGGAAGAAATGCCATTTCATGGTCGAGGAGAGCATTTTCCTTTGCCACAAAAATTCAAAGAAGGGCATTGAGGTCAACAAGGCGAAAATAGAGGTGATTTCTAAACTTCCACATCCAACATTCGTGAAACTGTGAGAAGTTTCTTGGGTCACGCGAGGTTCTATCGGCGATTCATAAAGGATTTTTCCAAAGTCGTGAACCCCTTGTGCAAGCTTTTGGAGAAAGATGCTAAATTTCACTTCAATGATGATTGCATGCGAGCCTTTGAATTGCTCAAGTTCAAGTTGACAACAACTCCTATCATCACCGTTCCTAATTGGAGTATTCCTTTTGAGCTCATGTGCGATGCTAGTGATGTAGCGGTTGGAGCAGTTTTGGGGCACGTATTAACAAGTTTTGTTATCCAGTCTACTATGCTAGTAAGACCATGAATGATGCCCAATTTAATTACACCGTTATTGAAAAAGAGATCCTTACCATTGTGTTTGCTATTGAATAGTTCCGCCCATACTAGATGGGTGCAAAGGTTATTGTTCAAACAGATCATATGGCACTTCACTATCTTACGAGCAAGAAAGATTCAAAATCTCGGTTGATGAGATAGGTGCTACTATTTCAAGAGTTTGATATTGACATCCAAGATCGAAAAGAGAGTGAAAATCAAGTGGCAGACCACTTTTCTCGTTTGGAGGAGGAGGGGAAGCCGCATGATGGCCTTGAAATCAATGACTCCTTCCTTGATGAGCAACTCTTGGCTATTTCAATGAAGTAGGTGCAATGGTTCGCCGATCTAGCAAACTTCCTTGTGTGTGGAATCATCCCGGATGAGTTTGCTTCAAATCAAAGGAAGAAGCTCAAACGGGATTATCAATACTATTATTGGGTCGAGCCTTACCTCTTGCGGATTTTCACGGATGGGGTAATTACAAGATGTGTACCAGATAAAGAGCAAAATTTTATTCTTGAAGCTTGTCACTCTTCGCTTTATGGTGGTCACCATAGCGGAGCAAGAACGGCAGCTAAAGTGCTAAATTGCGGATTCTATTGGCCCATTCTCTACAAAGATGCAAGTGATATGGTAAAAATATGTGATGAATGCCAACGAGCCGGTGGAATATCGAAGAAGAGTGAAATGCCTCTCACTACCATTTTAGAGATTGATATCTTTGATGTGTGGGGTATTGACTTCATGTGTATAAATGGGTTGAGGCCATTGCTCTACCCAACAATGAAACGAGAAATGTGGTGGAATTTTTGAAGAAGAATATTTTCACAAGATTTGGTACTCCGCAGGCTATCATAAGCGACGGGGGGTCACATTTTTGCAACAAAACTTTGGATACCTTACTCACAAAGTATGGTGTCACTCATAAAATCATGACTCTCTATCATCCACAAGCAAGCAGTTAAGTGAAAGTCTCCAACCGGGAGATAAAGACTATCTTGTCCAAAATAGTGAATGCTAATCAGACGGATTGGTCAAAGAAGCTTGATGATGCACTATGGGCTTATCAGACTGCTTTCAAAACTCCTATCGGGATGTTTCCATACCGGTTGGTATTTGGCAAAGCTTGTCATCTTCTGGTGGAACTCGAGCACAAAGCCATGTGGGCTTTAAAAGTTAAATCTTGATTGGGATGAAGCCGCTAACTTGCGGGTTGCACAATTGAATGAATTAGATGGGTTCCGGTACCATGCATATGCAAGTTAGTCCTTGTACAAAGAGATAATGAAGTACCTTCATGACAAATATATCCGAAACAAGGAGTTCAAGGTGGGCGATCTTGTTTTGTTGTTCAACTCACGATTGAAGATGTTTCCAGCAAACCTGAAATCCAAATGGAGTGGTCCCTTTGAAATTGTGGGTGCGACACATTTTGGTGCATTGGACTTGAAGAACAAAAGGATGAGGTATTCTGAGTTAATGGTCACTGGGTGAAGCATTATTTGGGACACGCTAATGATGGCCACGTGTTGGAAGCAATTCATTTGAAGTGATAGTAATCTGCATTGTGACGCGACGTTAAATCAGGCGCTTCTTGGGAGGCAACCCATGTTTCTTTTTCTTTTTTCTCCTTATTTTCTTCTTCTTTAGATATGTCTTATTTTGTGCTAACTGGATTTGAAGTGTGTTGTAGGAATAAATGTTCTTTACAGGAACTGTGCTCAGAAAAATTGGCTAAGTAAGGAAAAAGTGCGGACCGCGCAATTTTCAATGCTACAGTAGAAGGCAATTGCGGCCGCACAAATTGAGATGAAAAAAATGCAAAATCTCTAAAGTGTTTTTGTTAGAGAAACAGATAAAGTGCAACCGCACAACGCATTATACGGTCCGCACCAAAATCTGCGGCCGCACAGCTAAATTTGCAGACCGCAGATCATCAAAGGAAAGTGAAACTCCAGGTAGCAGAGTGCGGACCGTAGAAGGAATTCTGCCTCCGCACTCGTCCTTTTTTGTATAAATAGTAATGCTAAGTCTATTGTACAAACTTTTCATTCTCTGAGCACTCAAAAAAGGGCTAAAACTTTGCACACATCTGTTCACTCATCTACCACCTAGATGCACATCTGTAATGATTCCTTAACACTGCTTCATCACTGGTATGTTCAAATTCTTTAATTTTCTTAGTTTAGTTTACAATTTGTTAGTTATTTTAGACCATTTGTCATTAGAAGTCAATTTTCTATCCATGTGGGGTTTAAATATGTGGGTTAACTCCTAATTGCTATTTGGGGAATGGGTATCCTGATTATCATGTTTATTTGCTATTACCATGTCCAATTTGTTCATAAATCGAAACCCTTAAGGAATTTGCTCGACCTAATTTTGAAATCTATGGCCGCACAAGAAATTGTGCGGTCCGCAGAAGTGTTGACTAGGGAAATTGGTAACGCAATAATGTGTGGACAACACTTGTAATTGTGCGGACCACAGTAATCTCATCGCGGCCGCAAATTAGGACAATATCTGTCTTGAGAGAGTTGCCATTTTGCAGTACTCATAGTGCGGCCGCACTAACGATTGTGCAGATCGCACTTCAGATGTGCGGTCACACACAAAATTGTGTGGATCGCAATTTCATATCTGTGGCCGCAAGTCCAAATTATACGGTCTGCACAACCCAGGTTGCGGGCGCACTTGCAATTGTGCGGACCATACTTTCCTTCCATGCAAACATATTTTGTTCAGTGAATGTCTGTTTATCTGCACTTGAACTAGAACTGACTCCTGCTGTTGTTTGTTATAGAAAATGGTTAGATCACGAGATCATGGTGATACATCAAAGGGGAGGGGTGAACCTTCCAGAGGCAGAGGCAAAAGCAATCTATCCCTCACCTTCCAAAGGGTAATCAGTAAGAAAGCCATAATAGGCCGGGGAAGACAACCCGAGCCTTCCGAGTTAGTTCATATATACCATCTTGGGAAGCGTCAGAGGGTTACTCATTGCAAGAATAGCCTACTGTTCAATCACAGTCAGAACAGCCTTAGGGAAGATACCAACTTAGAGACGAGCCTTCCTCCTCTAAGAGCACTTTCGAGGGTTCGAAAGGTGACATTCAGGCTTCAGATGCATCATCCACACATGCCCCCAATGCATCTGCTATTACAGTGGATGTTGATGATATTCCAGATGATGGCCAAGGGGGTGATATCAGAGTTGTCGGCCTTGAGAGGTCGAAGAAGAAAGAGATTTAGGAAGATAGGTTTGTTAGTCTAGTTGCTTTCACAAGCTTCCGATAGTGGTGGCCAATGAGATCGCTCACTCTTGAGCGTCAGTTCATGATAAAAGACTTGACAAATACAACCCGACAGTATTGAGATAGTTTCAGAAGCGGAAGGGGTAGATGTAGTTCACCACAAGTGTGGTAGATGCTAAGGAATAACTGATCCGTGAATTTTACGCCAATGTGGCGCATATAAAGAAAGGGACCAAGGTAACAAAAGTGAGAAATCTAAATGTGAGATTCGATCAGAGCACCCTGAACACGTATTTAGGGTTGAGGATGTGGAGCTTGTGCAATACCTGGAAAATTTAGCACTAGGAGATACAGTTCGACCATGGCTAGCTGAGATTCTTACAGCTCCGGGGCCGCCTCTAGCATGGATCAAAGCAGGGGTTTCCATTCAGCCGAACACCCTAAATTTTGAGGCAAAGGTATGGAAAACATTCGTGTGTAGCAGGCTAGACCCGTGCCAAAATGAAACAAATCTTCCAATTCAGCAGGCAGTGCTAGTCGCTTCTATCATGGCCGGGTACCCAATCAATGTGGGTGCCATGATGTCGGCCAACATGTATGTGGTCGCCAGGAAAGGCAACACCTCCTACCCGTATCCCAACACTATCACTGAGTACCTTACGGATGCAGGTGTGGAGCCGAGGGACTTTGATACTAGGGTAAGGGCGAAGAATCCCTTCGCCCTTCTCATGGTATTCTTTGATGGGTGGTGGAAACCCAAAGAAAAAGGGTCAACCCTCTACTACTGCAGGCCAGTCTGATGAGCCCTTCGGGGTAGCTGTTGAGACAGTTGACATACCATCTACTTCAGTAGAGCCTTCTAATGGTGCAACAACTATGCCTCCACCTCCTTCTTCAGGTCCTTAAATATTAGTGCCTTCCACATCGGCTGGTGCCCATGCCTGCTCATCCACTCTCTGTGCTGCGAGTCTCCTAAACATTGGTGAGCCTCAACAACTGGATACAGACAACCACTGCAAAGTTATCTGACACATCCAGTGCTGTTGCAGCACAGGCATCCACTCTGGAACCCCAGATTCCTCCGATAATGGAGGATACATTGAAGAAGATCTTGGAGAACCAGACCACCATCATGGATACCTTGGTAGCACATGGAGCAGTGATTGAGGAGCTGGGGAAGCAGGTAAAGAAAATGAAGAAATCCAGGCGTCCAGGAAATCAATTGACAGGCTGATGAGAGAGGTGACCAAGATAGCAGCAGTTGGTGATCTTTCATTTGATATGCTCATAGGGTCAGACCCACCAGCACCAGCAGATCTAGCAGCACCATCAGCTCCAGTGGCACCAGCTGGCCATTCTGAAAAGCCAGACCTGGCTGCCGACACTGCTGAGGCAATGCACCAGATGTTCACCAACCCAGTTACTTTCAGAGCCAATGATGATGAGATCTAGTTAGAAGAGACTGAGGGTGTTGACGTTGCTATGGACACAGAGGTGTCCAAGGCCACATAGGAAATCTTTTTCATTCTTACCCTTCTTTATTATTGTTTTGATTAAGCATTAGAGATAATGCTTATTTTTATTCCGAGGGAGGGGGTGGAGTTATTTGCTATTTGGATGACTTTTAGACATTTGGTTTGTAATAACTGATAATAATTTCTTCGTTCTCTTTATTCTATATATATATTCTCTCTGTTCTCTCTTGATGTATATATTCTCTCTTTTCCTCTCTCATTATGTATATTCATTATGATTTCAGTAGTTTGCTTTTTAGCTTCTTTATTCTGTTTTCTTATTAGTCTATGTTTAATTTAGTAGTTTTTTTTTAATTTTGTAGATTCTTTTTATGTTTTAGTGAACAATAAGCATTTGGTTTTCTTAATGTCACGGTTCTTTCCAAAGGTAATATTTGTGTGAACCGGGTGATTCTTCCCAACGATGGATAGCGTGACAACCTTCTTAAGGTATTGAGTCCGTTTTTGGTGTTTACGTAAGAATAGTAGTAATAATGAATATAAAAACCTAATTGAGTCAGACTCGAAGAGTCAAATATGCTTCACTTGGTACCAACACATTTAACTACGTGATTATACTTAAAAACAAGATTTTTGGAAAAGAAATAGTTCTAGTTAGTGACCTTGTGACTCTTGTGTTGACTTAGGCAATCATCGAGTGGTTTAGTCGAACATAGAGATTTTTAATATTGAATGTGGTCGTTGTGGGCCCTCGACTCTATTCGCTTTGACAATCCAGCTGTGTGAGAGGTGAAATATTGTTGGTGCAAGTCCAAGTACCCGTACAAATGGTCTAGAACTTGTACCGAATGTGTTTCAAAATTTTAAGTTTTGCTTAGCTTGAAAAGTGATTATAGGTTCTCCTTGACCCGTTTAAAATTTCCATTGCCCACCAAAGGTGTTATCCCTAGTCAACCCAATTGAGCCTAAAACTTTTCTCATTTGATCACCACGTTATAAGCCTTTACTTATTTTTTTGTGACCCTCTCTTGGCACTCGAGCTTTCCTTAACACTCTTGTAAAATAATTAGCTAAAAACGTAAGTTTGGGGGAGAGACGAGGAGTTTGAAAAAAAAAGTATCAAGGCTAAAAGAGAAAAGAAATTAAAAGAAGGAAAGGCAAGAAAAAGAAAGAACAAAAAGAAAAATGCAAAAAGAAAGTGAATAAGTTGAAAAGTTGAAGGGATTCAAAGACAGTAAAGATGCAAAGCATGGAAAAAGCGAAGAAGGAGAAAATGAATAACATGGCCAAGAAAGAGTGATGTTATGTCTCTCTAGTTCCACTAAGAAAAAGAAAATATTTCAAAGAGTTGGCAAAAGCATGAGCCGATAAAAGAAAATGGAGTGCTTAAGGAAAGATGAACCTGTTCTATCATAACTTATCCAACCTTATTCCAAAAACCTTCATTGCATCCCGAAAAAGCTCTACGTGATTTCAAGCCGAGTAAGCTTACATTAGTGGTGATTCACATGAGGGGCAAGCCTATGGTACTCAAAGTCGTGCTTGCAATATTCTTTTGAGAGAGATGAGTGAACCTTTCACAAACCTGTGAATTGAGTGTAATATTCTTAAGTGAGATAGGCAAAAGGAGATTAGAAGAGGAGGAGTTTGGGATCCACAATGACCTACATGAAAGAGCGAGCTTCCTTGATGAATAAAGTCAACTCTTGATGCTCAAGCGTCACATTAGAACTATTCGTGCTTAAAAGTTTAACTTGTTGTCTTATTGATAATTCATAAGTGTCGTGGGTAATTGTTGGTCCCAATTGATGTATGATTGATTCACCTTTGATTAGCTGGAATGACTCTTAACTTGTGGAGGTGGGAATTACCTTATTTTCTTGAGGACAAGCAAAAGCTTAAATTTGGGGGAGTTGATAAGTGGGGATTTTGACTACTTATTAGCGCCTTTTTGCTTTCGTCTTAGTCTAAAAGCGCTTAATTATGTTCCCAAAAATTGATAAAATATGTTTAATTGCAGGAATATTGGAAGATGACCTCCAAAGATGAAGTCCACTTCAAGAATAAGTAATATGAACTTAAGGACAAAAACATCACAAAAGATAAAAGTACGGTCCGCAGAATACCATATGTGGCCGTTGGTCATGAAGCAATTCCATCAGAGAAGGTTTCAAGATGCGGACCACATATGAAATTATGCGGTCGCAAAAACTGGGTAAAAGCCAAAGTTCAGAGACCCTGCATCTCAAGTTCAACAAGAGTGCAGACCGCACAATTATTGTGCGATCGCAGAAGAGCATGATGTGGACAATAGAAGAGCATGGTGCGGCCGCAAACATATTTGTGTTGTCTGCAGAAAGAGAGAAGTGCGGCCGCAGTTCATAATTATGTGGCCGCAGGTTTCCAATCTTGTCAAGCTGAAGCAAAGTGCGGACCGCACATGGAATTGTGCGGCCGCAGAACCTCCGAAAGGGCATTTTTGTCTGAAAATTCCAGCACTGTATAAATAGAAGAGTTTCACCTTTTTAGGTCAAGTTTTGGACATCAACTGCTACAGTATACAATTTCTTTTACTCCTTTTTAGTAGTTTTTGCTATTTTGAGCTTTTTGAATATTGATTTCATCATTTTAGTTATCAATATGAGTTTAATTATCACTTTTTCTTCTTTTTCTTCCAATTTAAGCATGAGTAGCTAGAGTTTTACTAGGGTTGTAACCCAACACTTTTGTGTAAACTTAATGTGTGTTTGATTTATTGCTTGTTTATAGTTGGGTGTTCATTATATAGCCTAGTTCTCGCTTTTATGTGAAGAACTAATGGTTGCAAATATTATTTCATGCCTATTTGACTTGGTCTCTACTTGAGAAAAAGAGACAGTCTAAGAAAACTTGGCTAGCAAGAAATTGGGTCAATCGAGAGATTGATAAGACTAATTAAAGGGTTGAACCTAGAGATAGTAAAACTCGACTTGAGCTTATTATCAACTGTTTTGTTCAATACCCATTTGAACTTGAGAAAATGAAATTGGGCAAAACCACTCTCTGATTGAGAGGTATTTAGTGGGTACTCGAGTGTTGATAGCTATAATACACCCCGACCAATAAAACAAGCTTTAAAGTTTATAAACCATTAGGCAAACACCTAGGTGAAGGTCATAGCCCTAGGCCTTTTATATCATTTGAAAAACAACCAAAACCAATTTCCTAGTTTCATTTTTTAAATCACAATCGTAGTTTAATTTAGATTTTCAAACAAAACCAATTATTGCGGAAGTGAAAATTTTGATATACAAACTCACGTGCTAAGATATATACTACTAACACCCATTCACATAGCTCCCTTCAGAATTTGACCCCGACTCTTGTTGGGTATTACTATTGCATTGACCGTTTTCATATCCTCAAATAGAGGAGTGAAATTGGACGAGATTATGTATGGCGCTATCCGTCTCTCCAGGATTTGTATTATGCACTTGGCGTACTTGTGGTCGATATTCGGGCATTTTATAAGTACAAGCATTACGGCTTGATGTGTGTTTTCTTTTTGATTGTTATGTGTGGATCAGGTGGCACGCCACCGCGGGTATATTTTTTGGATCGGGTAGCACGCTGCCACGGGCATGTTGTGTAGATCGGGTTGCACGCCACAACATTGTCATGTTTGGATCGGGTTGTACGCCGCAACAGTATCATATTGGATCGAGTTGCATGCCGCAACAATGAGATATTGAGTACGGTTCCAAATCCTTATTTTTGTTTATTTGGTTCTCATTCTCTATGAAAGGTTCATAGCGTCTCTTCAGATTTTATTAGTTACGTGGGTCGATTATTTCTTTTTCCAGAGTTCGTTCTCCCTTATGTGTCATATTCGAGTTGTAGCTTGTCGCCACATTGATGGCATCATATGAGATATGGGTCAGTGTTTAAGATGGCTTATTGCCTGAGCAGCTTATACTGGGTGAGACGAGATTATTGGACCTGAAATCAGTGCAATCCGATCTATATAAGGTATATTATAGAGCAAATATCGTTATTCAGTTCAGAATGGGGAATTGGTCCTTGTCAGGAGGAGAGACTCTACGATTTGTTAATTAGGCAGGTGGTTATGAACTTTTACACATCTTTTCCATCGTGGTAGTATTGCGAGAGTTGGAACATGGCTTATATGTGTTATGAGGTATACTACGGGCTTCGGGTCAGGGAATATTCAGTGGTTATGCTTGGAGAAGGTTTCCTTGGGCAAATGAGTTATGTGGTAAGTTGTGCGATGTCAGGAAAGGTGTATGATCATGTTCTCGAGATGTGTGTAGTGATTGATACGGTGTTCGTATGTTAGAATCCGGTCTTGTAGAGGAATTCAGAGGTTGGAATTTGGCTCTAAGGCTTATCGACCAAATAAAAGGGAGGATCTTCAGTCTGGCTCATGCTAATGTGCTCAACTGGGTTGTGGTAGCACATGTAGGTGCACGAGGTGTTAAACAATGATTTTGGACAACTTCGGGATAGTTTTTGGCACGTTCTAGGACTAACGTAAGTTTAAGTGGGAGAGAATGTAACGATCCGACCGGGGGCCTCAGGTTTGAAACGGATTAAGAACAGATTGAAACTTGGAATTCAGGACCTGCTGATGCTGCTGAAATCTGGTGCCATCGCACCTGCGGAAGGAGTGGCCGCAGGTGCGGTCACGCAAGATCGAAGATTCCATCGCATATGCGATTGTCGTGGGGGAAGTCTGGGAGCACAGGTGCGAGGAACATTCCGCACCTGCGAAGCCGCAAATGCAGAGAAGAAGCGCATAAGCGGAGGTTGGCCAAGAAGGCATGAGCCGCATAAGTGGACATGGTTGCGCAGGTGCGCGAGTGCTAAAGCACTTGAGGCCCACATAAGCGGAAGCGCAGATGCGCTATTTGGGGCGCAGAAGCGAGGGCTGTTGGTTTGAGCTGGAGCAACACTTGTGATGGATTTGTCGCAGGTGCGGAGCCGCAAAAGTGGTTAATTGACCGCATATGTGAAGGTCGCTGAGCAATGAGGTGTTTTTAATCCTAGACTTAGCCCATTTCTCTCACATTTTTATTTGGTTGGGCGATTTTTGGAGCCCTTAGAGGGAAGATTTTCATCATCTATATCAAGGTAAGTAATTCCCACATATTGTGAGTTAAATACATGGTTTATATGTGGATTTGAACATGAAAAATAGTAGAAATTTGGGATTTTGGTAGAAAACTTAAAAATTGATATTTTTTGGATTTTGACCACGAAATTAGACATGAAAATTGGAATAAATTATATATTTGAGTTCGTGGTGTTATGAGTAAAGTTTATCTTCAAACAATTTCGGAATCCGGGCACGTAGACCCGAGGGTTGACTTTATTGACTTTTAGAGTGGAGTTGAAAATTGTTATAAATTGATTAAATATAAGCATTGGAGTATATTTTGATTGAATTACACATTGTTTGACTAGTTTCGGATCGTTTGGTTTGAATTGAAGAGTTAGAGAGGCGTTGGAGACGGTTATGGAACTTCGGAGCGAGGTAAGTCTCATGTCTAACCTTGTGAGGGGAAACTACCCCCTAGGTGATATAATTATTATGTGATACTAGTTGTGGGTGCTACGTACGCACGATGTGACAAGAGTTCGTACGTAGCTAAGGCATGTTTATGTCCGGGTAGACTTAGGACCTTATTATTTAATAATTAAATTATTTGAACTCATCCTGCTGGCTTAATTATTTGAGCTTATAATTGAAATTAATTTAGAAATAAATATATGTATACTAAGCCAATCCTTATCACCTTGAGTTGTTGTCTAGTTATTTGAGAAACGGTAAAGATTGTATTCACTTTGTGCTCGTGTACTGTATTGTAAGCACGTGTCTCGTAATTTGATAACTTCGTTCCTTTCTTGTGGAGCGGGCCAAACGCCTCGGCAGTATAATAGATGTATCTATGGTTCGTATCGCTCGACCCTCGGCAATGTATACATTATTCCGGATCCGGCCGAATGACCTCGGCATAATCATGCGTTATATCACTAGCATACCGAATATTTACGAGATTGTCCTCCCACTGATGCCCGACAATTTATATGGTATTTTCCTATCCGTTCGATACTGGAACTTGATATATCTGAGCTGTTGAGATAGAATACGAGATCGAGAAATCTATATCTTTAAAAGAAACGTTTTGGAAGATTATATAACTTACAGTTTTACCCCATTATTATTGGTGTGCTTCATATCTGCTTATGATTTATCATATTGCTTTATTGGACCTCTAGCAAGTGTCGATGTCGACCTCTCATCACTACTTTTACGGGGTTAGGCTAGATACTTACTAGGTACGCGTTGATTTACGTACTCATGCTGCACTTCTGCACTAAATGTGCAGGATGTGACATGTTCATTTGGTGATTATTTTGGCGTGTAGGTGCAACTGTTGAGGAAACTTTATGAGAGCTGAATTTCAGGCTACGCATCGCAGTCTACCGAGTCACCATCGTACTATTTATTTTATGTTGTCTCATTTACATTCTAGACAGATGTTGTATTATTAATGTACTCCTTAGCAAAGGCTCATGCACTTGTGACACCGAATTTTGGGATGTTCTAGGAGTTGTGATTTTGCTTAGCATTTACACACTTATATTATCTATTCCGTTAAAAATTGTAAATTTCCATGAATCTTTATGCGTTGATTTATTTATCTAATAAAGAGTTACGATTTCGAAAATAACAAAAATTCATAATTAAATCGGTAGTTCACAGTTGGCTTGCCTAACGGTTACGTTGGGCGCCATCACGACCTATAGTGAGTTTTGGATCGTGACAAAAATAAACGGCCGAACCGAACCATTGACACCCCTACTCGTAGGTAATATAATTGTACGCTGACCTTTACTAGAATTTAAAATTGGCATGCTGAAATTGCTTCTTTAATTATCATAGGGTATAGTTATCTATAAAAATGATGAAAACTAAAGTTATTCTGTTAGAATTTTTTGATAAATGACTTCATCGTTTATTTCGAACGAGTATACTGATATTGGCAGTTTGGCACTAACCGATTTTGTTTGTCTGATGCATATTACTATTTGCTAACCTATTTACGTGTATTGGATTTATACTTAAGTAGGCTTCTGCTAAAGCTTTTAGAAAGAGTAATTACACTTTTAGGTCCTTGTAATTAATAATTTTTGATCTGGTCCTCGTAATATCAGACTACGCACATGTCTACTTGTTAGAAATGGGTGAAAATCATTTGCACCCTCCAACTTTTGCTTTAAAAATCATATTTTCTCCTTAACTTTGAATAATAGTCAATTCCCCCTCGTATCCTATGCTATATTAATTTTGCCCTTGACATTTTTAATTCTCCATCTATATAATCCCTTTTTATATTAAATAGAATAATAATTTATTTTTTATTCTAGACATTTTACCTATAATTTAAATAATTTTCTATTTTAGTGTAAAGTTTTGCTTTAGTTCATTAACATTATAAGTAAGATAATCTTTTTAAAATTTTATTATAAAATCTAAAACTATTTTTTATGATTGTTATTTTAATATTACGTGCATTAAGTACGTAGGTATGCATATATGTGAGTGTAGGCGTACGCATATATTTAAGTTTTGCTCTCTCTCCTATTCTCTATTATCTATATAGATAAATGAGTTTTGATTGTCATTAATGAAATAATTTTTAAATTATAATTTTTAGTGAATTTACAATATAAATAGATAAATTTTTAGAATTTTGTTATAAAATTTATCTCTATTTTTATTTTATTAATGACGATCAAAACTAAATTTATTTATATAGAATTCTGTTATAAATTTATCTCTATTTTTATTAATTATTTTTGTATTACTTGCATTGAAATATATTTATAAAGTTTTTACTCACTTTTATTGTCACTTTATAAATATATATTAGAGTTTACATTGCTATAAATAAAATTAAATTATTTTTATTTTGCCCATTTATTTCACTATAGGAGATATTACTTAAATACTATTTCTCGCTCTCTCTTTTTCATCTTAAAAATAATTTTTCTTTTTTCTTGTACTTTTGTTATATTAATTTTAAGAAACGAAAGAAAAATGTCATGATTTTAAAAAAGTAAAAATAAATAAAGAAGAGACAAATGTTGATATGTAAGGGTAAAATAAGTATTTAAAAAAGACAATAGACTTAAAAGGAGGAGAATAACTATTGTTTAATGTTGAGGAATTTGATTTTTAAAGCAAGTTGAGATGTGTAAATGATTTTCACCCGGTAGAAATATGTGTTTTTGGCCTTTTTACGAATTCCCAGGACTATTGACCTCTAAATCATGTAACCGCCCACATGTCAATATTGAATTGGTACATTTGGTAACATATTTACGGAGGCTCTAAAAGATAGGGACCAAAAATATATTGGGTGAAATAGTTAGTCAAATGTCACAGTGGAAATTGTTTTTTTCCGTGAACAAATATATATATATATATATATATATATATA
>AWOL01S0020923.1:161643-172221 GCA_000715115.1 Nicotiana otophora
TATATATATATACTATATTAAAAGCACGAAAGCCCTTATCGAAATATCGTTCGTCTTTTTTATCCTTTAAAATAGTGGTTACAGGGGATAATATAGTCATTTAATTATTCTCCTAATATTTAACACTTTTAAGTCAACTAAAATTTGATTATTAAAATTTTCCTTGTACATAGGAAATCCTAATATTTAGGACATCAAAATAAATCAAATTGAACAAATTATTTATAGAAACTAATTAGAAACGTACATATTACATTAGGAATAATCTAGGTCCAAGGTGCAACTCTCATTAGGAATAAATTATGTACTAAAATGTAAATACAAATTTTACTAAATACTATAATTAGATATAAACTAACTCAATTGATAATTATGATACTCTTTAGCTCAACATCAAATCCAACAAATACTTTCAAAACGACACAAAAGAATTGAATGTGAGATATGGGTAGACACGCAAAGCGTGTATTCTAAAATGGTACCCTTCATGAAGTATTGATCGACATTTTTACCCTACACAAATAAATTTCACATGAGACAATCTAGCTAATTGGGATCAACATTCTATCGTTTTCTAAAATTTATATTTTATAATATAATTTATTTTATAACTCAAATACATTATTCAAAAATATTATTGTAATTTTTTATATTATATATTTATTAATATAGATACACGCGAAAAACGCGTACTATAAGGCTAGTATATATATAATACACTTTTTATTGTTTAACACAGTTATTTGGTGGAAAATTCTGTTTTTGAAAAAAATAATAATCAGACTTTTCAAGAAGTATTTCAAGGAACTATCCAAATCCTATGGAAAAAGCGAAGATGGTAGGGAAATGGACCACTCAGTAGTGCATTACATATGTTAGGTGATTATATATGTATGCTGCGGGCGGGGAACAGTGCACATTTTGACTGAAGGAGATTATATTGGACTTATCCAAAACACCAGTATTAACTTGACTTTCCAAAAATAGAGCTTTCGAATTTTGGTTTCATCAGGTTTTATGGGGTCCACGACACGAAATGTAAGGCCTGTACATGGAGGTCGGCAATAGCAATTTTAGGTCGTTAACAAGCCACCATATAGAGAATATAATGGCTTTAAAGAGCACTATGTAAAGTGAGTGATCCATTTCTGAGAAACGAAAAGTATAGGCAGAGAAAACACAGAGAAAAATTACTGATCGAAAGAAATACAATGAAAGACGACGACTGTTTTGATTTAATCATATATTCGACGACAATAATTGAATGGGGGACCAAATAACCAATATAAGAGTAGCAGTCAACTAGCCACTATGTTGTGAGAAAGGGAATTAGCTCACGCCTATACTTGTGTTGTGGAGGTGCTATTCTATACTTTTCTGCAAGTACCGTCGCTGCAGATTGACATGAATTGACCATAATCATGACTCGTGAGTAACTCGAATTTCTCCTTTGAGCATGTAAAACATGCACATGAGTATATAATTTGTTATTACCATGTCATGTTCTTTGCGTGGTGCTGATCTCTTCTAAGATGTCTAGAAATACATGGATACTTTATATGGACAGAGACGGAGTTGGGATGTTTAGTTTATGGGTTCTGGACCATCAAACCTGTAGCTATAAACAGGGGCAGCTCAACGAAATTGGTGGTCTAAAGCCGAACGTTAAGAAGAGGCCCAAAATTTATTTAATAAAATTGTATATATTTATGATTTTTTTTCTTTTTTGTTATTAATAATAGTTTTATGGACCGTCTTTTATGTATTTTGGCCCTTCACTCGGTTACCTGCTAGATTTCACCATCGAAGATATATAGTAACTCTACTCACCAAAGTTTCAAATATTTTTAATAAGAAATATCTACAATTAAGAAAACGTTTTTATAAGTTCTCAACATCTAATGATCGTAATTTTATACTACTAAAGTAGATTTTAAATAATTTTATACATTTGTAAGAGTTCGAGTTTATTTGATTAAAAAAATGACTTAATATACTCTTTATAAAAAATAATTTACTTAAAAAGATAATTACAAGAGAATTTGTTTTTATTATCAATGTCATCATCAAACTGTTATTTCGCGATATTGTATGTTTATTATGAAATTCAAGTATTTATCTAAATAACCTCTATTTTTTCTAAATAACTTCTATATCCAAAAAAGAAAAAAACATAAAGCTAATATCTTTTTTATAATAATATAAAATTAACTAATACTTGAAATTGGGGCCTTCAATTAGGGGCCTAAAGCAATTGCTTTACCTTCCTCCCCTTAGTCCAGCACCGGTATAAGGCTGGCTCCGCCCCTTATATATATGGACGGTTGAAATTGAAACTTGGTTTAATGGGCATCTAATTCCGAAACCTTATCTTCATCTTCTCAGCTCCCTCTTTTACTTGACTGTTCACAACACTCGAGTCGCATTAGTTTCAATTTTTGCTAAAATGAGTTTCAAAAGCTTCTTTTAATTAGCTATAATTAAGTTCTTATAAAAACGGTTTGTTTAATTGATACAGATTTTGCAAGATTTAACAACTAAGGTCGCTTTTAGTTTTTGCAAGATTAAAAAAATTGAGGTTAGACATTTCAAAAAGATTTACTTCTTGAAAAACATGATCAAATAAACGGCTTTTGCCAAACTTAAAAACTGGAAAGTCAATTTTTGCAAAATTTGGGACAAACGGCACTTAAATATCTGAGACGGAAAGTGTTAGTTTAGTACACCACAAGGGGAGAAATGAATAGTGTATTGATCTATTAAAAGTTTATATCGGAAATTCTAACGTCATATCTAGAACAAGGTTCTCAACTGGTTCTACAATAAATAAATGCAAAAAATAAGAAGACATGAATTTTTACACAGAAAACTTTCTTGCTCAAACACATCTTTAGGATTTTCCTCACAAAATTCACTAAAAACAATGAGCAGTATCATGTTACAAAAATTCTTTTATATTATAAGCGGTAAGGTCTGCGTACACACTATCCTCCCCAGACCCCACTAGTGGGATTATACTGGGTTGTTGTTGTTGTTGTATAAGCTAAGAGACTAACCCTAGTCACTTGACAGTAGTCTGCAAATTAGATGATTGTAGCTACTAACTCTAAACTAATTCCTTCCTTACAAAAGTACTTCTAGAAAATGCAGAGTAAGGTTACAATTCAAAACACCAACTATAAGATCAAGACAAGTTAAACTGGACTTGACTCCATGGAACATGATTCTTGAGTTTATCTTTCTGTTGCTCTTCCGATTGTTTTTGCTTGCGTGCATGTTCTTTCAAAGCTTTCGGTGTAGGTGCATATAACTGCAATATGGCAAACGCTATACATATATAGCAATACAGTTGACAGTAAGGTTAATTAAGAGATAATCCCGAAAAATCTTCTAACCCCGAGAATAAAGGAATAAAGATCTTCTTGATTTTATTATTTCCCATATGGACTTTATTTCCTTATAAACTTGCCTTCGATTAAGTATTTAAGAATTGCCAAGATTTTCCACAAATATACGCTGTTGTCAGCTCATTATAATTGAAAAACGATCCGGAAAGTGAATTTCATGCTGGACGTGGTACAAGAACCAGTTAGCAAAAACAGGGTCTCAAATTTACCACACCTACATAACCAAATTACATATTTGTTAATCATCATAACTCAATTTACAACAAAAAGATCGTACCATCGCACAAACGTAGGGCATGTTATTGTCAAGCTAGAATATTCTTGGACCCTGCCCACTAAATTCTGTCTGGGCTATGTTCATCAGTACTCTGAATTATAACTCCAACGTACATATGCTTTGCCACATTATTTATTCGGATTGTTAAATACAGTAATGGAATCTGAGGATGGAGGCCCATTGGTTCATAGAAAGATGGAGAGTAGGCCACCAGGTGTGCTTTCGCTGCTTGCTTTTCTGAGTACTCTCACAAACGATTTGTCATTTTGCTTCTTGGAGTACTATATATATCGTTCAATAGTAGCGGCAGCAATAGTAATAATAATAACAAAAGTGATTATAATAATAATAATATTTTATTATAATTACCACAGTACTAGATGACTCACCTAATTGTTGAGTCTTTCTTTTCCGTCAACTCGATAACATAGTCACATGATAATAATAAGCACTATAATAATGTCTTTATCAATGGTGGACTTAAGAGGTATATTGTGTTATCTGAGCTTCCAATTGAAAATCTTAAGACGATGAGTGAATAAGTCCATATTTGTAAATACTTCCTTTTTTGTTTTGAACTTTAATTTTTGCTTTGGGTTTTTGTGTCTTTCTTTGGAAAATCTAAAGTAATTATATATTCAACATGCTAATGACTAATGAATGAACCTGGAACATAAATTTGGGCTATACAAGCTAAGAAGTACCTAGATAGAGTTATTAGCTCGATGAGTTGAATTAAGAGAAGCAAGAGTGGATTCATACAAAGTGTTTGGAGTAAAAATGCTAGCAAATTAACTTATCCATATTTGACTCTCATGCTCCTAAAGGTTGGGTGAGTTATTTTCCACATGAGAGACCTGGGATTTCTGTCACCAATAGCCTTCTCAGTCAGAGCTCTTCACACGAGGTTACCTACGATTTACATCTCCTGTGTTATTTGCGAGCTATTGCACAGTGAACATGTTACTCAATGCGCACCCGATGGGTAGTGGCTGCGGGTTTTTATGGGAATTGTCCAAAAATATATTTGACTCTCATATTAAGTAAAAAGTTTGAGCCTCCAAACAAAAATAAAGAATCGGGTGTAGCCTAGCCTAGGTCCATTATAGACCTCCTTAAGAATCCTTCCATAATCTATGGGTTGCCCAGTTGGTTTGGAGGGTGGTTATTCATGCGGATGACTTGAGATCGATTCCCCCCTCAATGCCTTCTGGGTTAAGCGGATTTCTCCTCTTACCAAAAAAAAAAAAAAATCCATGTGGGACACATATATTGTCTAATAGGACTAGTATTTATACTTCATCTGGATTATGAGAGGAGAAGAGTTTAACTCCAGAGTTAACCCAAACACTTGAAGAAACAAATGGAATCACTAGCCAATGAAAGCTTCAGCATTGAGCTGCAGCAGCTTGATGCAGCTAGTACTGATACTGCAAGGAAGGAGAGGACTCAGTGGTTACTGACTTCTCCTAATCCACCAAGCCTTTGCCATGAATTCATTAATACAGTAAAAGAAACTGTTTTGCCCCACGGAAAGACCACAAAACAATCAAGAAAAGGAGCTTTCTTCTCATTCATGCAAGGCTTATTTCCAATTCTTAAATGGGGAAGAAATTATAAAGCTGCAAAGTTCAAGCATGACTTAATGGCTGGCTTAACTCTTGCCAGTCTCTGCATACCTCAGGTGATTAAAACGATGCTTCTTACATTTCTGTTACTTAATATGGCTTAAAATATTAAACTTCTTGCAGAGTATTGGATATGCTAATCTTGCAAAACTTGATCCTCAATATGGCTTATGTAAGTTCCAATACCAGTTATATATCTTTGGCTCATCTCTGTTTCTTGTTGGTCTTAGTTTATGTGTGCTTTTCTCTTTTTGTTTCAGACACAAGTGTTGTTCCACCATTGATATATGCTATGATGGGGAGTTCGCGAGAAATAGCCATTGGCCCTGTTGCTGTTGTATCACTACTGCTTTCTGCTATGGTTCCCAAACTTGTAGACCCTGCTGTTGATCCTATTGCTTACAGGAATCTTGTATTCACTGCCACATTCTTCACCGGTGCATTTCAGGCTGTTTTTGGACTATTCAGGTACTCCTTTCATTTTATTTTATATGGCTGTGTTTGATTGATCATAAAATTTAAGAAAGAAATACATGCTTTTGGCACGTACCAAAAGTATCCTTCTAACTTGTAGTCCAAATATGCCGGAGTAACAAATTTCTTTTGTCTTTTTAAAAAAAAATATTATTATAAAACTTGGAAAGGATTGTAAAAGTAGCTCTGTCTTTCCTGGAATATGGTTGTTAATTTACAGCACTTAATTATCAGGTTGGGATTTCTAGTGGATTTTCTTTCACATGCTGCAATAGTTGGATTCATGGGAGGCGCAGCCATTGTAATAGGCCTCCAACAGTTAAAGGGTTTGCTTGGAATCAACCATTTCACAACCCAAACTGATGTGGTGTCTGTTTTGGTAGCTGTTTTCAAATCATTCCATAATGAGCCAGTGAGCATCTTCTTTATTTGGAAACAATTCTCCTCTTTCTCTTATCTGTTGCACTTTTTTATCTTACTCTTGGCTTACTAAAATTTTCCTTTTGCACCTTTTTAGTGGTTTCCTCTGAATTTTATACTTGGCTGCTCGTTCCTCGTCTTCATCCTAATTACCAGGTTCATTGTAAGTAGCTACTTCTTTATTTTATTTTTAATCATCTTTTTATCTTATTATACGGTAGCTGTGTCCTGCATTTTATTCATCTCTTGGGAACTTGAAAAACTACAGGGGAAAAGGAACAAGAAAATGTTCTGGCTACCAGCAATGGCTCCTCTTGTATCGGTTATACTATCTACTTTGATAGTTTTTCTATCCAAAGCTGATCAACATGGAGTCAAGATTGTAAAACACTTCAAAGGGGGTCTCCCTCCAAGTTCAGTTCATCAATTACAGTTCAAGGATCCACACATTGGAGAAGTCGCGAAAATTGGACTAATTTGTGCTATCGTCGCTCTTACTGTCTGTCTCTAATCTTTGTTTCTGTCTTCCATCCAATACTTCTCAACTTAGATGAAAATATCCTTATACCAAAATGCTGTCAACAGGAAGCCATTGCTGTAGGCCGATCTTTCGCTTCAATCAAAGGCTATTATCTTGATGGAAACAAAGAAATGACAGCCATGGGATGTATGAACCTTGTGGGATCTTTAACTTCTTGCTACATAGCAACTGGTAAGCTATCAATTTAGACAATTGTTTATTCATTTTAGTACTATACTTTAATTTTGCTACTGATAAGTTTTTACTATTATCATTGTTGCAGGTTCATTTTCAAGAACAGCAGTAAATTTCAGTGCAGGATGTGAAACTGTGGTGTCAAACATAGTTATGGCAATCACAGTACTCATATCCCTAGAGTTGTTAACTAAGCTATTGTATTATACTCCATTGGCTATACTTGCATCAATTATCATATCAGCACTTCCAGGATTAATTGACATTAATGAAGCATGCCATATTTGGAAAGTGGATAAGACAGACTTCATTATTTGCATTGCTACCTTCTTTGGAGTACTCTTTGGCTCAGTGGAAATTGGTCTTCTAATAGCGGTAACTAAATCAGTCCCTACATCTATATGCCTAATTTACAGCTTCTTGGCTAGTTATATTAATTTCATCTAAAATAAATAGATGCATAAAATGATTCTTACAGCTGATATCAACTTGTTTCGGACTCGGATAATTAGAAGAAATAGATAGTAATGTGAGTCATTGTGTTTCTTTTTATTTTCTTATTTTTTATAATGGAGTTTGATTATATTAGTGACGGTTGATACTAGGGATGCTCTTTCCCTTTCGCACTCTAAGAGGTTGTTTGGTTGGAAAACAAGTTATTTCGGGATTAGTTATCCGGAAATTGTTATCCCACCTTCAGGGATAAAAATAGCATTACAATCACGAGTTATCTCGGGATTAGTTATACCACGATTTTATCTGTAGAATAAATTCACCTCAAATTTAATCCCGAAATTAATTATCCCTTATCCCTCGTGCAAAGAAAGAAGTAAAAAAATCACCTAACAATATTTTGTCGCTGATATCTCTGTTGGATTTATTGCAGGTTGGTATCTCATTTGGTAAAATAATAGTTGATACAATTCGACCAAGTGTAGAACTACTAGGCAGACTTCCTGGAACATACACCTTCTGTGACATTACTCAATTTCCCGTGGCCACTGTAACTCCAGGAATCTTGATAATTAGAGTCAACAATGCTTCACTCTGCTTTGCAAATGCTAATTTCATAAGACAAAGGTACAACTTAAAATTTTATGGAGGAAATTGAAAATAAAAAGTAAATAACTCTAAATATTTTGTTCAATATTTATCTGTAATTTTCTTTTCTTTTTTAAAGGGTATTGAGGTTGGTCAAACACACAAGTGAAGGGCACACCAAGGAGAAGGTTAATGTCTTGGTGCTCGATATGTCCAGTAAGGATTACTACTTGCACTAGATCCAATATTGTTCTTTTTTTATTTTATTTTTGGTTTTAATATTTATAGAACAAATATTATATTATTATTCCATCCGTTTCAAAAAGGATGATACTTTTCGGATTTCGAGAGTCTCTTAACTTTGATCATGAATTCGGACATAAAAGTTTTAGATTTTTAAGTAACATTTATTGATAGAAACTAGGAGTCCACCAAACACTATTCTCTATATATTCTCATAGTAAATAGATAGAAAGTAAAAAACACACGATATTTATGTTAAAAACTCCATACTCAAGAGATTAAAAATCACGACCTACCCCAATAGGATTTCAACTCCACTAAGCTGAGCATTCTTCAGATTACAATCTATTGCAATCTAGGAATTAAACTCTTAATCTCTTACCTCTTACAATAATTCTATTGTAAGCCCTTTGTAACAACTTCATTACAAAAGCAACTCTCTAGTTAACACAACCAAAGCAAGTTAAATGATGTCCTACAAAATACTTCTCAAAAGCCGTGTAGGTTTACAAGTAAAGAACAAACGACAAAGACTCAACAAATTTAAGGACTCAAGATATCTTCAGTGTTGCGATCTGGTCCTTGGTTTGTAGCAGCTTTGTTCTTGAGTGCACCTAGAGAAAATAGTAACAGCTGGCATTTGAGATGATAGGATTTTCGGACTGTCAAGTGTTAAGTGTTGGGTCAAACCTTGTATCATGTTCTATATATACGAGAGAGCATGTAAGAATAAGTAGAGACAATACAACTTTGGTTTGGCCTCTAGCAACAGCGGCTGCGTCTCTGCACTCCTGCCAGTAGGTACAGTGAAACAACTTTTACAGATGTATGGTTGATTGTACGACAGTTGGGGAACTGATCATATATGTTCCCTTATCTGGTTCCTCGAGAACGTTTGACCAGTTATCGAAACATATCACAACATGCACAAAGGAACTGATCGCATCAGGTTCCTATCTGGTTCCACAGTAAAGTTTGACAAATCATCAAAACTCATAATAACATAACTTATCATTTGTATATTTGGAAACTACATAAAAGATACTATAAGTCACAATAATTCACAATTTATAATATTTAAAAGATATATGAAAAAATCATGGTCAAGGAACAACTCATTTAACTCCGTAAATGTGAAAATTACCATCATGTCGGGGACGAAGAGTATATTTTATAGGAGTATATTTTTAATTTGTCCTTTCATTACTTGTTAAAGTTTTAGAAATTACAGAAATGGTAAAAAGCACTTAAAGTTTACACTAGTGGTGTTAGGTGAACTGCTTGATTCAAGTTTGAGGGTTAAGCATGTTGAATCAATAAATTAGTAAACGACCCAATTCAAAAGTTTAGTTAGGTCAAGTTAAGTAACAAGTTATAACATAGTAACATAATTACTCAACCTAATTTTGGATAGATTAGGCGGGTTACATAGTCTAATATCTAAATTGACACCTCCTTTAACCACTAGATTAAAAGATGAGATTTTTGTAGTTCTTAAACCAAAATAAAGGATATATATATATATATATATATATATATACACGAGAAAAAGTTCAGTGTAATTTTTAATTTTTAATCCTACCTCTCTAATACAACATCAATTACATTCTTTGCAGATGTAATGAATGTGGATACATCAGGAATCGTGGCATTGGAAGAGTTGCACAGAGAACTGGTTTCCCAGGGCATACAAGTCAGGCTCTAATATTTTATTTTGCCTTCTAATTATGTGCCAGAATATATTAAGTGCATAGTAATTTATACTAATAAAAATGACGTTTTGTCTTTCCCCCTTTTCCTTTTTTGCAGTTAGGTATAGCTAGCCCAAGTTGGAAAGTGATTAACAAGTTGAAAGCAGCAAAATTATTGGATAAAATTGGGAAAGGATGGATTTTTCTCACCGTGGGTGACGCTGTAGATGGCTGCTTAAATAGCAAAATGGCTGTCTAAGCTTAAATAGCAATTGTTAAAAATCTAATGTTGTTCATGCTTGTTGATGTACAAAAGAGGTGTGACTGATAAGTTTTTTCTTTTTTGAAATTTTTGTTATGGTGTTTGATTGGTTGAGTGAAAAATATATTTTGGATTTTTCTACGAAGATTGATAACAACGGTAATAAATTGGATATATAGTGCTTGATGAAAAGTTTGAGTAGTAAAGATTTTTTTTGGTTTCCCATTCGGTATCCGCATTGGAGGCCGACTATATTCAAATTCGCGCCGCGTAAAGCCCCATTCGGATGGAAGTGTTCCCTACCAAGGATTAGGATCTACATCCTTTGGCGTGGTGAGTAGTAAAGATTGATAAATATATAAACAGTAGATAGATATAATGCAGCTGGGCTATCCAGTAGATGGTGTTGGTTGGTTGGGG
>AWOL01S0020923.1:173739-185399 GCA_000715115.1 Nicotiana otophora
GGTGGGGGGGGGTTTAATTGGGTTACAAAGCTTATTTTTTTATCAGTTTAAAATGACTTTTTTCAGAAAAGTTCTGTTCTGAAAACAATTTCGAAAATTTTTGAAGTATTCAATTGAAAAATACTAGCTAGGTGATTTATAGGTTTCTCCTTGTGGATGCGGATCTGCAGCAACCACAGCTTGAGTTACCGGTCCGTAGGAATTATCATAAAGCGAAAGAATTCCTTGGTTTCCACAGCCGGAATATCCTCTATAAGATGTAGAGAATTCAACTAACAGTCTTTATTTCTCGATCGTAAGAAACATTAGGAAAACCTTCTTTTTCTACACACATGATAGTGTATTTATAGGTTATAAGTAGTATTTAGGAGAACAAACTAATGGACTAATTAGCACCCCTTATGGGTGGACCCAACTCAATAGTTTTTAACAAGCATTTCATCAAGAAAACTGTACAAATCCTGTGGTAGGAAACCAGCGCTGGTAAGTAGACTGTAGTGCATTACATATGTTAGGTGATTATGCAAGAAGGAGAGGGAACAGTGCACATTTGGACTGAAGGAGATTATATTGGAGTTATCTGAACACCAGTATAATTTGACTTTCCAAAAATGGAGCTTTCAAATTTCAATTAAGTTTCACAAGGACAAGGAAATGTTAGGCCTGCACATGAAGGTTGGCAGTAGTATGGATCGGTATTATCATGCCACCATATACAGAATCTATGGCTTTATAGGAGCACTATGTAAAGTGAGTGATCCATTTCTGAGAAACGAAAAGTACAGGCAGAGAAAGGCAAGGAAAAATAACCAGAAATATTACTGATAAAAAAAAATCCAAAGGAAGACTTCGATTTGACTCTGATATAATCATAGATTGAGTAGGGGACCAAATAACCAATATAACAGTAGCAGCAGCAGGATTCTCCACAAAATTGTCATATCGTAAACCCACTATACATCTAAGAAAGGGAATTAACGATCGAGCTCTCACCTAAACTTGTGGAGGTGCTGAGTCAATTTGGATAGCTGTGTAGCCAAATTTACCAATAAGAGAACTTACAAAGAGTAGTAAAATGAATTTTTTTGGGTTTAGTTATGTATAGGGTCAAAACAGATTTCGGCTTTCTTACGTTCGATCGAGATTGAGTGGCAAGAAGCCAGAGTAGGATTTTGGGAGTAAGCTCCGAAGGCAGTACAAACGAGCCTCGAAGTCCAAAGGCAGCTTGAGGAGTCGGTTCGATAATCCTATCGAGCCCGAGGCGTTGCTTCGAGGTCGGAAATGCACCACGCCCGCCCCGAAGGTCGAGCTCAAGCCAAGACCGAAGAGTCGACCGGGTAACGGGTTCGGGCCAGTATCGAGTTCGGACCAGTATCGAGTTCGAGCCAGTGTCGAGCTCACAGACAAGAGCCGTTGCAACCGCACCAAGGGAGAGAATCTTGGCGGGAATCGAGGAAGAGACAAAATATCATGGGTTCTCCACTATATGCTTTATTTTATTATTTTGTTCTAAATAATGTAATGACCCTCTATTATAAAAGGGGGGTCCTTGTAAGCTAAGGGCACGACAGACAGCAACAAAAAGATCACTTCTCATATTGAAAGAGATCCCATTGTGTTTGATTGACTTTATCTTATTCGTTCTTTTTGCTCACTATTTTCATTCTCATAGTCAAGAATACACTTATTTCTATTTCTCAACACGATTTATATCAAATTGTATCGCATATCCTTAGAACCATACACAAATCTAATGTTATCCGATTTTTCGGATAAACAGGTATGATATTGAACTTATTACTATTGACATATGGATAATGAACTATAGATAAAGTATAAAAATTTTGAATTTTCAGATATCCATAATTCGATGTACCAAATCCAATATCCAATCCGAAATCCAAAAATTTTANGCTCACAGACAAGAGCCGTTGCAACCGCACCAAGGGAGAGAATCTTGGCGGGAATCGAGGAAGAGACAAAATATCATGGGTTCTCCACTATATGCTTTATTTTATTATTTTGTTCTAAATAATGTAATGACCCTCTATTATAAAAGGGGGGTCCTTGTAAGCTAAGGGCACGACAGACAGCAACAAAAAGATCACTTCTCATATTGAAAGAGATCCCATTGTGTTTGATTGACTTTATCTTATTCGTTCTTTTTGCTCACTATTTTCATTCTCATAGTCAAGAATACACTTATTTCTATTTCTCAACACGATTTATATCAAATTGTATCGCATATCCTTAGAACCATACACAAATCTAATGTTATCCGATTTTTCGGGTAAACAGTTTGGCGCCCACCGTGGGACTAAGGGTAACAGTGATTGTTTGATACAAATATGCAATACACACCAGTCTACAACTTCAAATCGACAAATGGCAAACCCTCGATTGATGGCTTTACCTATCGACCATGAAGTCGACCTTCAAGATGAAACCAACAACTGTACTCTTTGAAAATATCCTTATACCAAAATGCTGTCAACAGGAAGCCATTGCTGTAGGCCGATCTTTCGCTTCAATCAAAGGCTATCATCTTGATGGAAACAAAGAAATGACAGCCATGGGATGTATGAACCTTGTGGGATCTTTAACTTCTTGCTACATAGCAAGTGGTAAGCTATCAATTTAGACAATTTTTTATTCATTTTAGTAATATACTTTAATTTTGCTACTGATAAGTTTTTACTATTATCATTGTTGCAGGTTCATTTTCAAGAACAGCAGTAAATTTCAGTGCAGGATGTGAAACTGTGGTGTCAAACATAGTTATGGCAATCACAGTACTCATATCCCTAGAATTGTTAACTAAGCTATTGTATTATACTCCATTGGCTATACTTGCATCAATTATCATATCAGCACTTCCAGGATCAATTGATTTTAGTGAAGCATATCATATTTGGAAAGTGGATAAGACAGACTTCATTATTTGCATCGCTACCTTCTTTGGAGTACTCTTTGGTTCCGTGGAAATTGGCCTTCTAATAGCGGTAATTAAATCCGTCCCTACATATACTTCATTAATTTACAGCTTCTTGGCCTAATTATGTATGAATTTTCATTAACAAAAGAAAAAAAAACATAAATGATATTTTGACGTGCAATATCAGATAATTAGAAGAATAGGTTGTCTTGTGAGTCATCTGAAGGAGGCGGATACTTTTAGCAACAGTACGACATTAAGTGATGCTCTTTGCTTGGCTCTAAGTTATTCCAAAAATAGAAGACTCATGTCCACTCTTTGGTGATCTTTGTCTTGTTCTTTTCAATTTTAGTAACCATTGCCAACAGAGACAACAACTTTACATATGCTTTAGGGATGAGGTAGCATTTAATTGATCACATCTGATGCCATACTAAGTGGTGTAGCCACGTAGAAAGAAGGGTGGTCAGTTGAACATTCTTCGTTAAAAAACTTATACTGTATATATATGTCAAAAATTACTTTCTATACATATATATTAAATCTTAAAAATATAAATCTTATCTATCTCAAATTTCTCGGTCCAATTATAAGTAGGTTTACTTAACCATTAAAGTCTACTCATAAACCTAACAATTCCATATTAGTTATCTTTATTAATCAACAAACAGGAAAACTTAAAAGTCCGATTGGAGTAGTAACATAATTGGTGCAATTTTATCTTGTAAGATAATGAGTGGTAGTGAGACTTGAACCTAAAATCTCTGGATGTTCATATATATGCCATATTGAAATATGTTACCGTCTCATATGAACGCTTGAGTTGTTAGAAGGAGAAAATATATTAATTATTTAATTATGTCGTCAACAATTCACAGAAAAATAAAGGGAGTAAATCCTAACGATGTTATTTTTGTGGATGCCTCTTGTTGGGTTTATTGCAGGTAGGCATCTCATTTGGTAAAATAGTACTTGAAACCATCCGACCAAGCATACAACTACAAGGAAGACTTCCTGGGACAGAGACCTTCTCTGACATTACTCAATTTCCTATGGCCACTGAAATGCCAGGAATCTTGATAATTAGAGTCAACAATGGTTCACTCTGCTTTGCAAATGCTAAGTTTATAAGACAGGTACAGATTCAAGTCTCATTGAGGAAAATGAAAATAAATATTAAATTATTCTGAAATTTGTTAAACCTGCAAATTTTTCTTATTTAAGGATATTGACGGCAGCGACAAATGGAAGTGAAGAGCATACCAAGGAAATGATTCAGGTTTTAGTACTAGATATGTCGAGTAAGTTTCTTTACTTGCATAATATCCACATGTTGTCTTGTTTCTTTTTATTACCTAGATTACCATTTCTAATACGTACTACATTACTTGTAACAGCGTCCAGCCCCGCTAGTAATATTATCCGTTCTGGGCCCAGACCCTTACGAGTTTAAAATGCGTTATTAGGGTCTAAGACTTGTTAACTTCTATACTCAGCATCCCTCTTGTGTTTTGTTGATGTGAGACTTTATCTAAAGTTTAGGGTGTTACATACACCCCCTCTTATGGACTGAGCGTCCTCGCTGAGGTTTGCCTACTCGCTGAGGTTCGCCTAGACTCATCACTGAGATTTGCCCCGCCTAACCGGAATTTACCTAAATTCAGTTGAACTCTGACCCACCATCGACATAGCGGATTTGCCTAAACTCAGTTGAACTCTGACCCAGTTCGCCTAGACTCAGTACTGAGATTTGCCCCGCCTAACCGGAATTTGCCTAAACTCAGTTGAACTCTGACCCACCATCGATAAGGCGGATTTGCCTAAACTCAGTTGAACTCTGACCAACCATCGGCAAAGCTGACACAAGAGTGGCTCTGATACCATTTGTAATAGCCCAACCCGCTAGTGATATTGTCTGCGCTGGGCCTAGGCCCTCACGGGTTTAAAATACGTCATTAGGGTCTAAGGCTTGTCAACTTATATACCCAACATCTCTCTTGTGTTTTACCGATATAAGATTCCCTCTAAAGTTAGGGGTGTTACATTAATCATATTTTTTGCAGATATAATGAGCATCGATACATCTGGAATTGTTGCATTGGAAGAATTGCACGGAGAATTGGTTACACAGGGCATACAAGTTAGTCTTTCACCATTTGCTCTCTAACTATATGCTAGAACAATGTCAACAATTTCAATCTTTTCATTTTTTTGTGGCGTTATTTTCTTAAAAGTAGGTTTAAAAAAAATTATATTTTTATCTTTGGAACAAATTTAACTTTAAGTTTATTATTTTATATTTAATGACATATTTTTATGGCTACATCAATATCATGGAAGATTTAAAATTACAAATTTCAAAAAAAAAATTCTTTCTTAAGTTTTATATCGAGTCAAACTCTGCCACATAAATTGGAAATAAAGGAAGTACTAGCATTTTTTTAAAAAAATTAAGAAAATATGGAAAGAGAATCATTTTACAAAGGAAATGACGTTTTTCTCCTCTGTTCTTTTCTTTCTTTTCTTTTGTCGCAGTTAGCTCCAGCTAACCCAAGGTGGAAAGTTCTTAACAAGTTGGAGGCAGCAAAATTTCTAGATAAACTCGGAAAAGGGTGGATTTTCCTCACAGCGGGGGACGCTGTAGATGCCCGCGTTAATACCATGAGCAATTGCTGAAAAGCTTATGGTATTAATGTTATTTGTTGTATGAATATCTGAGGCGGACATATGCTATATCGAGAGGGGTCACCGAAATTCGTAACATTTAGCAAAAATTTTATGTATACAAGTATATATCTTTAGAAAATAGTAATATATTAGTAATGAACATCCTATATACAAAGCAGATTTTGGTTGAATCCAAAAATATACCTCCAACCTTCAAATTCTGGTTCTGTGTCTAATAAATACCATCGATAGAATGTATCAATTAACGAATTAATTTTAGTTTCGACAAAATAGTTGTGTAACACGTACAATGGATGTCTCTTGAATAATCAAAAAAAGAAAAAGGAAAAAAAGAAGAAAGACAAACTGTGCGGTAATCGTTGAGAGCAATGTACCAATCGACAAAATTGCATGTTTTATTAGCGTTAGGATATCAGGAGTTACTTTTGTCTTTTCAAAATCAAAGCATCATCGTGATTTACGATACAAGTGTATTATAGACGAGGTAAAACTAACGAAAGAATTGTTTTTGTCTATCAGGCAAATAGGACATGTGTTGCTTAAAGGTATAACAGTCTTTTGTTGGCAATATCCTCACTAAGTACAGTTAACTTTTGTTTAATTAAAATCTGCATATTTTATTCTTTCGCTAATTGGTTTTTAAACCCCCCCCCCCCCCCCCCCAAAAAAAACAAAAATACTATCAAAAAGGGAAAAATCGATTGCCGAAACGTTGGTTGGTATTTTTAATTATATAATTAAAAAATACATCATTTGTGAATCAAGCTGGAGTCTGTATTGTGGCAGGATACTATTTTACAACTAGTCTATTGGTGCATTTTGATTTAAGACTTTCTTTTATTTTATTTATATTCTTTAATTGTATTTTTGCGCGAAATAATCGACCGACTTTAGTCGATTTTTTGAATATTAATTTAAATTTATTTTAAATGAAAAACCGATCAAAGTTGGTTGATTTCTTGAAAAATAAATTTCGCTGGACGCAAAAATAGTTTCCTAAATTTTTGCGAAAAACAATCGATCGAAGTTGGTCAATTTTATAAAATAACAGAAAAAAAAATATTTTGGAAGTCGGTCGATTTTATGGCGGGCTTTTTTATTCGATCGGTCGGCCACTATCGGTTTTGACCGAATTTTTAGCGGTGGAAAAAGAAAAAATGAACCAATTGCTAGCTTGTGAATCACGTGGGTCCAAATTCATCTCCACTTTCAATCATTTTTTCGCCAAAAAGTTACCATTATTTAGCAGTAATCTTCACGTGAATATACGGTAGATTTCTGAGAGTTCGTTAGGTGGTGGACGAAACATGTAATCAAGAGTGCGCTTAGACTAGTATCATTAAGACCAAAAGTAGTTCTTTTCACTTATTTAGTGTAATTATTTGCCGTGAATCATAAATATAACTGTACTCCTTTGGTGTAATAGATATTAATTACTACTAAAAATTCGCTAAACACCGACTAAAAAAACCAACCAAAGTTGATCGGTTATGATCAATTACCGATCAAAACGCGACCATTTGGGTGTGGACGGTATTTTAATGATCGGAATGGCTTACCAACCAAAATTGGTCGGAAATTACCGACTAACGTTGGTCGGTAGCTTTAAACGACCATCTGACAATTTAAATTATTTACCGACCAACTTTGATCGGAAACATATTTTATTAATTTATTTTTACCGACCAAAGTTGATCGGTGTAATTAATTTATATTTTTTATTAATTATTAAAATTAAAAAAACAACGACCAATTTTGTTCGGTAATTGAAAAAATATATATATATATATATTTAAAATAATTAAAATTAAACATTACCGACCAACTTTGGTCGGTAACCTCAACAGTGCAGATAAAATACCGACCAAAGTTGGTCGGTAATGTTGAATCTGGGAATTCAATATTTATTAACCGACCAACTTTGGTCGGTAATTTGCAATTAATTCTTTTTATTAAAAACCGACCAACTTTGGTCGGTTTTTTGGGTTTAATTTTGGCATAAAATGCCCGTTTTGGTAGCTACACCATCTACCAGCATACCAATACCCCTAACAACTGAATTACAACAACAATAACAACAACAACAACACAACAACAACCAAACATTCAATATATACTTTAAAACTAACAAATTAAAGTTCAATTGAACATAACAATCCAAAACCAAGTTAAAACTAATTATAACAAGTTCAAAACTGGTTCTATTTGTCTAGTTCAAAGTATATAAAAGTCAAGGGGCGTTTTCTAACACATCATTATGTCACGACGCAAAATTCCAACCTCTCGTGATGGCGCCTATCTCGATATTAGGCAAGCCAAAAATCTCAATAAACCCAAACTTCTCTTTAAGGTAGAAAATATATAATATTTAAATACAATACAAACACTCCCCAAAACCTGGTGTCACTAAGTACATGAGTATCTAATATGAATACAAGTCTGGAAAATATAGTCTATAATAATCTGAGACCAAATACAGTGAACAAAGAGATTGAGAAGGAGAGACAAGGTATGCAAAACACGGCAACACCTGCTATGTCCGAAAACACCTAGATCTGTACACGAAGTGCAGGGTATAGTATGAGTACAACCAACTTAGCAAGTAACAATAATAAATAAGGAACTGAAGATAGTAACGAGCTACACAGTTATGGTTCATTTCCAGTAATCCCAACAAAGAATAGACATGCTATCAAATCTGGCAGTTTAATGTCAAATCAATTTTTATACAGTTCCTGTTCATATAATCCGTATATCAACAATCTTTCAGAAATTTCACAACAATGACAGATAGCAACTAAGTGCAACAACAAATAGAAATCAAGTACAACCTCTCAGGACAACAATCACTCCCTGAGCTCCCAGCCCTCATCATTCCCTGGGCTCTCAGCCCTCATCACTCACTCAATGGGTACCCGCGCTCATTGGGGGTGTACAGACTCCGGAGGGGCTCCTACAGCCCAAGCGCTATAATTTGTACGGATAACTCACGTGCTGCACGGACAACTCACGTGCCATAATATAAATATCTGGATCCGCACGGCCAACTCACGTGCCATAATATATATATCTGGATCCGCACGGCCAACTCACGTTCTATAGTATAATATAAGGATCTGCACGGCTAACTCACGTTCTATAGTCTAATATAAGGATCCGCACGGCCAACTCACATGCTATAGTATAATATAAGGATCTGCACGGCCAACTCACGTGCTGCACGGCCAACTCATGTGCTATAGTATAAATATCTCACAATCAGGCCTTCGGCCTCACTCAGTCATAAATCTCTCCAGTCTCTCGGGCTCTCAATAATCATGAAATCAGCCCAAACAACAATGATATGATGTATCAATAATAATAACAGAGACTGAGATAAAATGAACAAGTAAAAACTGAGACTGATTACATATA
Organism: Nicotiana otophora; assembly: GCA_000715115.1. Taxonomy (NCBI): domain Eukaryota; kingdom Viridiplantae; phylum Streptophyta; class Magnoliopsida; order Solanales; family Solanaceae; genus Nicotiana; species Nicotiana otophora. The sequence continues at coordinate 182,777 of AWOL01S0020923.1, forward strand.
GCATTTAGCAGGCAATTCAACAAGTACGCAACATCTGTGGGTCCCAACAATACTATCACATAGCCTAAGCATGACTTATAATCAAATTTTGTCAACACATAGAGAGCATATAGCTAACAATAAATTATTCAACTTTACAGTTTCTCAGGACGGACCAAGTCACAATCCCCTCGGTGCACGCCTATACGCCCGTCACCTAGCATGTGCGTCACCTCCAAAATAATCACATGATACCAAAAATATGGGGTTTAATACCCTCAGGACCAGATTTAAAACTGTTACTTACTTCAAGCCATAAAATTGTTATTCTGCAATTTCCTTTCCTCGTGAATTGGTCTCCAAACGCCTCGAATCTGGTCATAAATAATTCGTTTTAGTCAATAAAATTCATTGAAATTAATTCCATAAGAAAATAATAATTTTCCATAAAATTTCGAAAATTAGCTCAAAAATCGTCCGTGGGGCCCACGTCTCGGAACTCGACAAAAGTTATAAAATCCGGAATCCCATTCATCCACGAGTCTAACCATACCAATTTTATAAAAATCCGACCCCAACTCGACCCTCAAATCTTCAATTTAAACCAAGAGGGTTTTCAAATTTTCCTAACTCAATTCACCAATTAAATGATAAAAACAACCATGGATTCGGGTAATTTAACCAATATTGAGTTAAGAACACTTACCTCGTTGTTTTCTCTGAAAATTACCCAAAATCGCCTCAAATCCGAGCTCCAAATCGTTAAAAACTAAAAATGGGACGAAGTCCCATTTTCAGAACTTAAACTCTCTGCCCACACATTTGCTCTACGCGATCACGAACATCCCCACGCGATCGCGAAGAACAATTTCCATCGCCCAGATTTTATTCTAGGCGATCGCGGACTTTCCCACGCGATCGCGATGCACAACATTATAGACATACGCTATCGCGGACTAGTCCACGCGATCGCGAAGCACAAAACGCGTGACTTCTACTCTGCTCCACTTACTCTACGCAAACGCGACCTTCGTCACGCGTTTGCGAGTCACCAAATTCCAGAGCTATGCGATCGCATTCCGCTTCAAGCGATCGCGAAGCACAAAATGCCACTGCCTCACATTAACCCTACGTGTTCACATATTTCCCCACGCGATCGCGTAGAACAAAAACCCCCACAGACGGAATAAGCCTACGCGATCGCAAACGCATTCACGCGATCGCGTAGAAGGAAACCATTATCAGATATCAAAAAATTCCAGCAGAGTTTCAAGTCCAAAATACAACCTCTTAACCATCCGAAACTCACCCGAGCCCCTCGGGGCCTCAACCAAATATACCAACAAGTCCTAAAACATCATACGAACTTAGTAGAACCCTCAAATCACCTCAAACAACGCTAAAACCATGAATTACACCCTCAATTCAAGCATAATGAACTTTGAAATTTCTAATTTCTACAAACGACTCCAGAACCTATCAAATCACATCCGATTGACCTCAAATTTTGTACACAATTCATAAGTGACATAACAAAGGTATTTCAATTTTCAGAATCGGATTCCGACCCGATATCAAAAAGTCAACTCCCCGGTCAAACTTCTCAAAAATTAAACTTTCGGCATTTCAAGCCTAATTCCTCTACGGACTTCCAAATAATATTCTGGACACGCTCCTAAGCCCAAAATCACCATACGGAGCTATTGGAATCATCAAAATTCAAATCCGAGGTCGTTTACACATAGATCCATATCCAATCTACTTTTCTAACTAAATTTTCAATTATGAGACTACATGTCTCATTTCACTCCGAGTTCCTCCCGGACCCGAACCAACTAACCCGATAGTCATAAATCAATTGCAAGTTATAAATTGAGCAATAAATGGGGTAACGAGGTTATAATATTCAAAACAACCGGCCGGGTCGTTACATTATCCCCCTCTTAAACAAACATTCGTCCCGAACGGGTTTAGAATAATACTTGGAGTCTCAAATAAGTGTGGATATTTGTTCCGCATTTCCTGCTCAGTCTCCCAAGTAGCTTCTCCAACTGGCTGGCCTCTCCACTGCACCTTCACTGATGCTATGTTCTTTGACCTCAACTTTCGAACCTGCCGGTCTGAAATAGCCACCGGCTCCACATCATAAGTCAAATTACCGTCCAGATGTACTGTACTAAAATCTAGAATGTGAGACGGATCCCCGACATACTTTCAGAGCATGGATACATGAAACACTGGATGAACACCTGATAGACTAGGTGGCAAAGCAAGTTCATAAGCCACCTCCCCAATTTTCTTAAGTATCTCAAAAGGCCCAATATACCGAGGGCTCAACTTGCCCTTTTTTCCGAACCTCAACACACCCTTCATGGGTGAAATCTTGAGCAGAACCTTCTCCCCAACCATGTGAACATCAGGAACCTTCCTGTCGGCATAACTTTTCTGTCTAGACTGTGCCATGCAAAGCCATTCCTGAATCACTTTAACCTTCTCTAAAGCATCCTGAACCAAGTCAGTACCCAATAGCCTAACCTCACCCGGCTCAAACTAACCCATCGACGATCGGCACCATCTCCCATACAAAGCTTCATACGGAGCCATCTGAATGCTTGACCGGTAGCTATTATTGTAAGCAAACTCC
>AWOL01S0020924.1:0-17231 GCA_000715115.1 Nicotiana otophora
CAAGTCTTTCATATCAAACTTGCTATTGAGCATACACTTAGTAGCATTTATGTTGGCAATGTCGTTACTCAGAATGCTTCCACCTGTCAATCACGACAAAGCGTTCATTCTCTGGAGTTTTATCTGGCAGATCAGGAACATCTTCCTTGATGAACTTCTGTAGACATAACGTAGTTAAGTAGAAAAATATCTTATGCTGCCAGCGCTTAAAATGAATCCCGAAAAATTTTCCGGGTTTTTCTGCCGGTGCCAACGCCGGTGTTCGGCTTGTCGATGTGTTGGCAGTCACCATCGGAATAGCTTAGTCTTCACTTTCAGTCGTCTTTTTTTTTCTGTAAAAGAATGACACAAACAAACGTTTAATATACGTTTTCAAACAGGAGTAAAAATCACGTAGATTTTAATCTCCAACAAAATGCCACGAAGGCTTTACTCTCCAAAACGGGAGTACACAAAACCACAAAGGTTTTAGTTTGCAGAATAATAAGAATAAAACAAATATAGAAATAAATATTAAATTTCTTGAGCTTGTTATTCACGCCAATATTGCTGTATTTATAAATAATAATTCTGCGAAATATAAATTATCATAATGAAACAGTAAATCGTATTCGAGCCCACTGAATTCACAGTGTTTCCTTTAGGAATTTAATCTCCTCCTAGTACCCAAGGTCATGGATTATTTCCTCCCAGGATAGAACGAATCACACACTGGCGTAGCGGTACTTTAAACCCCAATGTTTCAGCGAACACAAAGTTCGGTAGCAAATCACGCTTACAGTTGTTTTGTTTGAAATTAAAAGAATGCAGAACAAAGGAGTAGAAACTCAGAAAATCGTATGGAAATGCTGAGAGGAGGGAGTGCAATGGATAGCCAACGTTTTTTAGTTTTTAGTGTCGTGTCTTCTCCTTCAACAGCTGCTGCACATATTTATAGCAGCCAGCTTTGAAGGTGAACGACCCTCCACCCTCCATGGTGTAGCATGCACTTTCTTGTTTGTGGAGCAAGCACTGGACCATGGTGGGAAGAGCATTAGGCGGATGTTATTGCAGTTTCATGAACATGTCAATTCACGGATTGGAACATATCCGTTATAAATGCGGATAATCTTACGTTAATATTTACTATTAATAAATAAATTTGGTCCAAAATATTAATCAATCAATCGATCATTTGACCAAATCCAAATCCAAATCCAAATCCGAAGCCGAAGCCGAACCGAGCCGAGCGAGCGACGGCGATGACGGCGCGAGGTTTGCTTTCTTCTTAACTCTTTAAGAGCTACAAGAAGAGAAATTATATATACCCGCCAAAAATCATTTCCTCTTTCAATATGGGACAATGTCTCATTGTCAAGAGGGGAAAACTTAAAATTTTACTCAAAAATTTTATTTTTCCTCCATTTCTCATTCACCCTCATTTTTAAGATTATATCATCTTAAATAAAAACCTCAACAATCCCCCACATGAATGGAGAATGGCTATATCACGGAAGTATGCATGGAAAAACTATGTGATTTACAAGCAAAGATTAATCGCATCTGGATAAGTAGGTTTCCCTTTGAACTTTCCGTAGTGAACTTATGTCGGATATACTCGGTCAATTAGTAGATTTGATATCTTTGATACCTAGACAACCATAAGTCACACAATCAACCCTTAACCGTCATTGGTTCTCGTTGTTGTGTTCGTTTCAGCCATGAACACCGCCTGGTTTCATAAGTGCGTAGAGAACTGGCCTTACAAAGTTCTCCTTGAAGCGGCTAACACTTCACACTTACATAGGTGATTCCTAAACGTGTCATCCTGTAGATACACTATTTGATATACCCCGTATCAAATTTAGAAATCATTAAAAAGCCTTAATGCTTTATCCTTGGTACTGAACATTGTCTCATCACGAGAATGGACTAAACTTTTATTTGACAATGTTGAACCGTCATTAATGACTTTGTTTGATCTCTTTGAACCTAGATCTTGGGATCTCCAGTCTTCTAGGTAGAGTTACCGCCACAATGACTTGTTCTCGGCCATAGCCCCATTCCCCTTGATGATTTCTCAACTACCTCTCTAGTTAGGCCTTTTGTAAGTGGATCCGACACATTATCACTTGACTTTACATAGTCAATTGTGATAATTCCTCTAGAGAGTAATTGCCTAACGGTTTTATGTCTTCGTCGTATATGACGAGATTTACCGTTATACATGACGCTCCCAGCCCTTCCAATTGCCGCTTGACTATCACAATGTATGCATATTGATGTCAACGGTTTGGGCCAAAATGGAATGTCTTCCAAGAAATTCCGGAGCCATTCAGCTTCTTCACCGGCTTTATCTAAGGCTATGAATTCAGCCTCCATTGTAGAGCGGGCAATACATGTTTGTTTGGACGACTTCCAAGATACCGCTCCTCCACCAATAGTGAATACATATCCACTCGTGGACTTAGAATCAGTTGAACCGGTGATCCAATTTGCATCACAGTATCCCTCAATCACCGCAGGGAAATTACTGTAGTGCAATTCAAAGTTCTGGGTATGTTCTAAATATCCCAAAACTCGTTTCATTGCCATCCAATGAGATTGGCCTGGATTGCTCGTATATCGACTCAGTTTACTTATAGCACAAGCTATGTCTGGTCGTGTACAATTCATGATATACATTAAGCATCCCAATACACGAGCATAATCCAATTGTGATATGCTTTGGCCTTTGTTCTTTGCTAATGCAAGATTCACGTCAATTGGAGTCTTTGCAACTTTAAAGCCCAAGTGCTTGAATTTTTCAAGTACTGTCTTAATATAATGAGATTGTGACAATGCCAGACCTTGAGGAGTCTTATTGATCTTAATTCCCAGAATTAAATCAGCAACTCCCAAGTCTTTCATATCAAACTTGCTATTGAACATACGCTTAGTAGCATTTATGTTGGCAATGTCATTACTCATTATCAACATATCATCCACATATAGGCAAACAATGACTATGTGATTTGGAACATTTTTAATGTACACGCATTTATCACATTCATTTATCTTAAAACCATTTGACAACATTGTTTGGTCAAATTTCGCATGCCATTGTTTGGGTGCTTGTTTTAGTCCGTAAAGAGACTTAACAAGTCTACATACCTTCTTTTCTTTACCTGGAACCACAAACCCTTCAGGTTGTTCCATGTAAATTTCTTCCTCCAACTCTCCATTTAAGAAGGCCGTCTTAACATCCATTTGATGAATTTCAAGACCATACACTGCAGCTAATGCTACTAACATCCGTATGGACGTAATTCTTGTAACTGGAGAGTATGTATCAAAGTAGTCTAGACCTTCTCGTTGTCTATACCCTTTGACTACGAGCCTTGCCTTGAATTTATCAATAGTGCCATCATCTTTGATTTTTCTCTTAAAAATCCATTTAGAACCCAAAGGTTTATTTCCAGGAGGAAGATCAACCAATTCCCATGTATGGTTGTTCAATATGGATTCTATTTCACTATTGACTGCCTCTTTCCANGCCAAAAATCTTTTCCTCTTTCAATATAGGACAATGTCTCATTGTTAAGAGGGGAAAACTTAAAATTTTACTCAAAAATTTAATTTTTCCTCCATTTCCCATTCACCCTCATTTTTAAGATTATATCATATTAAATAAAAACCTCAACAATCCCCCATATGAATGGAGAATGGCTATATCACGAAAGTATGCATGGAAAAACTGTGTGATTTGCAAGCAAAGATTAATCGCATCTGGATAAGTAGGTTTCCCTTTGAACTTTCCGTAGTAAACTTATGTCGGATATACTCGGTCAATCGGTAGATTTGATATCTTTGAACCGTCGATCTTTGGTGTATACCTAGACAACCATAAGTCACACAATCAACCCTTAACCGTCTTTGGTTCTCATTGTTGTGTTCGTTTCAGCCATGAACACCGCCTGGTTTCATAAGTGCGTAGAGAACTGGCCTTACAAAGTTCTTCTTGAAGCGGTTAACACTTTACACTTACATAGGTGATTCCTAAACGTGTCATCCTGTAGATACACTATTTGATATACCCCGTATCAAATTTAGAAATTATTTAAAAGCTTTAATGATTTATCCTTGGTACTGAACATTGTCTCATCACGAGAACTGACTAAAATTTTATTTGACAATGTTGAACCGTCATTAATAACTTTGTTTGATCTCCTTGAACCTAGATCTTGGGATCTCCAGTCTTCTAGGTGGAGTTACCGCCACAATGAAGCCGAAGCCGAGCCGAGCCGAGCGAGCAACGACGACGGTGCGAGGCTTGCTTTCTTCTCAACTCTTTAAGAGCTACAAGAAGAGCAATTATATATATACCCACCAAAAATCTTTTTCTCTTCCAATATGGGACGGTGTCTCATTGTCAAGAGGGGAAAACTTAAAATTTTACTCAAAAATTTTATTTTCCCTCTATTTCCCATTCACCCTCATTTTTAAGATTATTTCATCTTAAATAAAAACCTCAACAATAATCTCATAACTAGTCTCCTCACTCAAACCTTGTCACATCACGCTTGTCTAGTTGGTTTACATCTCTTGTGTAGTTTGCGAGTTATTGAGTGAGCGAGTTATTCAATGCGCTACGGTTTCCCTTAAAATTTTCTATAAAAAAAAATACAACTTACATTACTGAGACAAAAGGATAAGGAGGTATAAAATAAAAATAAATAGCATTCAACAAATGAGATGTGTAAAACTTAATTACTAAAAGCAATTTGTAAGTCACAAGTGCGGAAAATGATTTAGTAACTCATTCAATATTCAAAATGCAACTTCAAATACAATTTGTACATCACAGTAATTTAACTTTAGCAGTTAAAAATTAAAGTAAGAATAAAATATATCTTGTATTTTGAAGCGGGTGAGTAAGTTTTCAGTTTTCACCTAAAAATTTCACTTTTTTTTTGTGATCAAAGTATTTAGGGATTTTTACACAAATAGCCGGTTATATTAATTGTTTACTTTTTTAGCCATATACATAGATTATACATTGATTATACATGATTATACACATTTAATACATAAATTATGCATATAATATACATTCGTTGACTATTTTTTGTTTAAGTTCTAGGGTGAGCGGCTATTTGGGTTAATTCATCAAGTATTTAATCCTGGGTCATGGCCCATAGGCACATTCAAGCCCATAATTAATCTCTTGGACTTCCCCGGCCCAATTCAGCTAGGCCCAAAGTTGACCCAGACTTCATAAGTAACGGTAATCATCATTTTTCCTTTTGAACGGTCAGAAGATTGAAATTTGAATGAAACATTTCCGCTACTAGATACAAGAAATACCCAAAAAAAACACCTCCATTAAAGACTTAATCTTTAAGCTTTTTTCACTCTTTGTTTTTTCAGGATTCTCAGATTTTCAGACACCCTTTACAAAATTCTCCATGGACAGCATTCAATTTAACCCTTTTGAGCAAAATCCAGAAACCCCTTTTCAAGATTTACCCAAGAATTTTGAATGGGAAAAACCCTTAGAGCAAGATGGAACGTTTCAATTTTTAGCTGATTCGATGGTCTGTGACTCGGGTTCAAGATTAATCCCAAGTGGATTTACAAGACCTAGCTGTACAGGTATGACAAAATCATTAATCTCTTTGATTTGATTTTCTAGTGCTTGAGTTAGGGTTTAGTCTATGGTTTGCAAAAATGGGATTTTGCTAAATGCAAAGTACATGTTTTGCCGGAATGTGGGGATTTTTAGTTCAAATGACGTTAATAGACTTTTAATTTAATGTCTATGTTAAATACACTGATTAATTTTTTTAAATAGCGGACCACAACTTGTTTGGGACTGAGATGTAGTCGTTGTCGTATCATTTCTTAACGGTTTGTGACATGAGTTTGAGAAAGCCAATCAAGGGGAATATTATAAGTTAATATGAAACAATTCTATGTGTTACTCACATTTTCTTTTTCTTAGTCTTTCTCTTCTCTTCGTGCTTGCTTTTGAGGCAACTATGTTTAGTAAGCTATCGACTAACATTTTACATGGTTTGTTGAAATTAGAGGACCTTGTGCTTTTTCTTAATGCTGGATCGGAGACTTCAGTAGAGTTGGATTCCAGTCTGAGCTTTCTGGCTGATAACTTTTACCAAGGTGGAGATACATTTCAGACGGAGGAGTTCATAACAGAGGGCGGTGAACATGCTTTCATTTACCAGTCAGCACGATTAGGAAACTTCTGTTATCAGATTGACAATCTTACACCAGGAAATTACTTTGTTGATCTTCATTTTGTTGAGATTATAAATGTTAATGGGCCTAAAGGAATGAGAGTGTTCAATGTCTTTCTACAAGATGAAAAGGCAAGTTTATTTTGGCATGGAACGTTACTTGTTGGTGCCTTTTGTTTTGATTTAGAATTAAGAAGTTGTAACAATATGCAGGTTCTGTCTGATTTTGACATCTTCTCCGTTGTTGGAGCCAATAAACCTCTGCAATTAATTGACTCAAGAGTTTCCATCAAAGACAATGGGGTACTTCTGATAAAATTTGAAGGCATTATTGGCAGTCCTGTGGTTAGTGGGATTTGCATAAGGAAAGCACCAAAAATGTCAGGTATTTCCCCAGTTGCCTCTAACTATTTTATTAATTTGTTGAATGGAGTAAAAAGAGTTGAGGGGGAGCTAATTTCTGGAACTATCCTTGACTGAACTACAGCTTCTCAAGCAGAACATGATCGCCTTACATGCAGAAACTGTGCAGCGCAGATAGATCTTCCATCCACGCAGGTATGGCATAACAGATCCAGAAATGTTACCTGTAGGACTCTTGAAATTTCCATGGCTTAGGCTTGACCACTTGGATGAATGCAGAAAAAAGTGGCAAGATTGCAGGCAACAGCCAAGTACGAGAAAAAAATACAAGAGCTTGGTGAATTATTGGAGCGCAAGACGGATGAATGTTATCAATCTTGGATGTCTTATACTGCCGCTAACCAGCAACTAGAGAAGGTTCGGATGGAGCTGGACAATAAGACATTTGATACATATTCACTTGGTAAGGGATATGAATATAAAACTTATATTAATTTTTATTTTGTTCAGGTTTCATTAGGGTCAAGCATTAGGGTTGTAGGCTAGGGGGTAGTCGAGCTTTTCCTACTTCATACCGGGGGTGAGACGGGGTTGGATAGGGTTGATCTTAGACGGCTTGTGGTTAATATTGAGTCCACACTATCCTTTCTATTTTTCTTAGCCCCGGGCCTTAATTACTGGTTACTGTTATTGCATGCCATCTATTTTTTTGTTTTTATGCTTCTGTTACTATTTCTACGATTTATGTTGACGTTACTGATGAATTGTCTCTTCTTGTTTTATTCCCGTCTTCCTGAGCCGAGGGTCTATCGGAAGCAGTCTCTCTGTCCCATCGGGGTAGGGGGTCTGCGTACACACTACCCTCCCCAGACCCCACTTTGTGGGATTTTACTGGGTCGTTGTTGTTGTTGTTGTTGTTGTTGTTTCATTAGTGGGAACTAGGATCATGTATGACTCCAAAAACCAATTCAGGGATTCTCTTATAGATCTTGAAAGTATTACCAGAAATATGTATGCTGGCGTTTGAAGTAGTTGAATTAAAGCATTTGCTTTAAATGTCACTTTTGCTAATAGGTGTTCGTTTCTTGAAAGCCTATATGGACTTCAAGAAAGGGTGATTTGTTCAAACCACTTCAGCTTCTCACATTAAGATCGTTTCTCATTTTTACATAAATCTAGTCTTTGATACTTCTCTTAATTAGATTTTTTATTTGGTATGCTATATGGAAGAATCATTCCTACTTTCTCTGTGTGCCAAAATAGGGATGATGGTCATGGTATAACCTTCACGCTAAATTAATGATGATAGAAATTTCTCCTTTTTTTATAGAAAAAAAAGACTATTTGCATGCCAATTTCCATAGACTGAATATTGGATGAACTACTGACAGAGTTTGCTGTCTGCTTTTAGTGCACAGAGTCCAGTTTGGGCTATCTCTTTAGTTTATTGATGAGTCTATGACAATATCTTTAGTTTTTGTACAACAATTTGAAGCGGCATTAACCTTTAACAGATCAGAAATTGGAGAAACAGGCTAAGAATTTGACAGAGATGTCAATCAAGTACGAGCGCGACAAGAACTATTGGCACATGGCAATCAATGATTTAGACATGAAAGTAAAGGTACTTATGAAATTCCTATTCTGTGACGGCCTTGTAATTTCTTAGAGGTTATCAATGTAGTCTGAAATTATTGCATGTGTGACATTCTTGAAAAAAACAATGCAGAAAATGAAACAGGAGCACTCCCAGCTCTCTCGCGAGGCACATGAGTGTGCAGATTCAATCCCTGATTTGAATAAAATGGTGTTTGCAGTTCAGTCATTGGGTTAGTTTGGATTATTCTCAAATCACCATAACCTAACATTGAATCATGGACTGAATAATCTCTTTGTATAATCTGCAGTTGAACAATATGAAGATCTTAAGATGAAGTATAACGAAGAGCAAGCAAAGAGGAGAAAGCTCTTCAATGAAGTTCAGGAGGCGAAAGGTTGCAATGATTTTCCTTTGAATATTCATTAAATCGTTGATGGAAGTTGATAAATTTTGATTCCCTTTCTTCTTCTTTTTTTACTTATTCATGACAAGCCATCTTTTCCAGGGAATATTAGAGTATTTTGCCGTTGCCGTCCATTAAGCAAGATTGAAGTGTCAAATGGGTGCTCAACGGTTGTGGACTTTGATGCAGCCAATGATGGAGAACTTGGAATCTTAAATAGCAGCTCCATGAAAAAAACATTCAAATTTGACCGTGTATATACACCCAGGGATGACCAAGGTGTTCCCTCAGCACAACTTAGTGAATACAAGCTTGAGAAAAACAAATAATAGTAAAGGTTTTCTCCCACTAATAGTTTTATCTCGTCTTTTAACAGGTGTTGTCTATGCCGATGCTTCAGCAATGGTTATTTCAGTTTTAGACGGTTACAACGTATGTATCTTTGCCTATGGACAAACTGGAACAGGCAAAACATTCACCATGGAAGGTACTAAAGGGAACAGGGGAGTCAACTATCGGACTCTCGAAGAGTTGTTCAAAATTGCGAAGGAGAGGAGTGAAACTTTCAGCTATGACATATCAGTTAGCGTGCTTGAAGTTTACAATGAACAGATCAGGGACCTATTGTCTCCACCTACAACATCAAAAAAGTATAGTTGTTCTTCTCTTATATTCTCTATTTTGTCATGTGCCACGAGTGAAATGTTGTTACTTTGGCGCAATAAGGTTTCTAATTAACTGTTAATTTTATGAAATCGTTTTAGGTTGGAAATAAAACAAGCTACGGAAGGGCTTCATCACATTCCAGGAGTTGTGGAAGCCAAAGTAGAGAATATAGAAGAAGTCTGGAATGTGCTACAAACTGGAAGTAGTGCACGGGCTGTTGGATCCAACAACGTGAATGAGCACAGTAGCCGTTCTCACTGGTAAAATAGATTGAGTTTCTAACTGTCTTCTTATTGCTCATTTTCACTGATCTAGTTTCACTAACTAGCTATTTTTTGGCCAATCTTTTCCACTTTTTTCCAGCATGCTTTGTATTATGGTAATAGCCAATAATTTGATTAACGGCGAGTGCACAAAGAGCAAGCTTTGGCTTGTGGATTTAGCTGGCAGTGAGAGGCTTGCAAAGACTGATGCCCAAGGCGATAGGCTGAAGGAAGCGCAAAATATCAATAGGTCACTTTCAGCTCTAGGAGACGTAATATCCGCTTTAGCAAATAGAAGCAACCATATTCCATACAGGTAATATGTGATCTTTATTGCCTGAAGGTTACAGTTGGGTCATTGAATATTTTTGCTGACGTTCTACCTTTGTCAATAGGAACTCCAAGCTGACACATCTACTGCAAGATTCATTAGGTAATTAAATAGCTCTTTAACCTCTAGGACATAGTGAAGTTTGGTTCCCGAATATCCACAATGTTCAAAGCTGTAAGATTCCGATCTTCAAAGCTCGCCTTTTTTTCTAAGTTTGTACTTAATTGGTCTTTCCTGTAGGCGGAGATTCAAAAGCCTTGATGTTTGTGCAAATTAGCCCTTCTGATAAGGATTTAAGTGAAACTATAAGTTCATTGAACTTTGCGACAAGAGTTAGAGGAATTGAGTTGGGTCCTGTAAGGAAACAAGTTGATACCAGCGAGCTCCAAAAGTTGAAAATGATGGTTTGTAGAATGTTTTCCAAGTGTAGTTTTATGTTCATCTGCCTATAAGAATTCTTAGGTACAAAAAGCTACTCAACCACTAATTGTAGTCCTCTCTCCTTTTTCCTTTTTTTCTTGTTTGGTGGCAGCTTGACAAAGCAAGGCAGGAAGCTAAATCCAAAGATGAGTCCCTGAAGAAACTTGAGGAAAGCCTACAGAACTTAGAGAGTAAGGCTAAAGGGAAGGATCACGTTAACAAAACTCAACAGGATAAAATTAAGGAACTGGAAAGCCAGCTCAATTTAAAGACATCATTACATGGTCAATCAGAGAAACAACTTTCACAGCTTTCAGAGAGATTGAAGGGTCGGGAAGAAACTTGTTCTGCTCTGCAACAGAAGGTATCCTTTATCGAATCATATTCTGCTTACTTACACATGATGATTAAGCTTTGTTCTATAACTAATTAGAGTGATCGTTACACTCTATGTCCCTAAAAGATGACATTAGTCATTTAGTCTCATCAGAAAACTTGAACTTATAATGCGTGAATTGGAATTTTATACTCGCTAGTATAGTTTAAACTGTGATATATAAGAGGCATTAGAAGATATGGCTTTGTAGTATAATTTCAGAGTTAACATACATAGCAGCATTCTAGAAGAACTAGCCATTACCCAAAAAACAGTGCATCAGTATTTAACTAGGAGATGTACATTCATAATAAGTCAATTTTAGCAGCAACATCCAATCTTAAAGCTCTCAAATACTAGCAAACAGTTAATTACTAGCACAGTAGTTGGGGAAGGATTAAAGCCACTTTGGCCAACATCTTTTAAAGGACCAAAGAGTGATTTGGGAAAAAGAATGAAAAATAATATGTGCCCTCTGGCTGAGAATGAAAAATAATATGTGAACTTGAAGTTGACTTGGTGTAAGCTGATTAATTATTCGTCTCTGATAAAATCCAAATAGGAGCAGACTTCTACAATTTCGTGAACTGGTGGTCGAGACGAATTGTGACAAAATAATAAAAAGACAATTTTCTCGGACACAGGAATATTCAAGAGGATCAAACTGATACATCTTCCTTTATCACAGACAAGCTTGCAAATTCAACATAGTTTCAGGAGGGTTATAAAGTGGCGAATTGTTCTACCAATAATGCTAGGGAATACATTTCACTCATATTTGTGAATTTGGAGGAAGTCGCAACTATTATGTACCTGGATGTATGTCTTAAGTTTTTTGTTTTGCACCATGTCTTTTTAACCTTTATGGTTTGCCTTGCCCCTTAGCTATTTATTTCTTTTCAAAGTCATTAAAGAGATCATTTCTTAACAGACACATTAGGAAAAATATAGTCACAAAAAATGAAGATGTACTTATTATGATTCTCATCAATAAACGCTCAATATCTTTGTTTACCTTCTCTTAAACTTTAAAGAAAACTAACCAACGCCATTGAAGGAAATGCTTTGCATATCATTCTGATTTCAACCTGTTTTAATATGGTAATGCTTTGCATATTATTCTGATTTTACTTTTTGCATCTTTCATAAAGGTTTCGGAGCTAGAGAACAAGATGAGGCAGCAACATCAATTTGAGTCTGAAAGCCTCAACAATAAGGTTCCTTCAATCGGCTAATAGCAATTTAATGCAGAAGTTTTATATAACACATTCAATATTGTGAATCCTCAAAAACACATTTGATATTCATAAGTTCATTTGTTTAATGCTCATAAAAGCAGGTCAAGGATCTTGAGATCAAGCTGAAAGAGCGAGAGCAAGAGTTTGCGTCTCAGTCTAACATCCTTCAGCATAAGGTTCTCATTCTCAAGCATATTACCAGCTTGAAGTTTCCCATAGAATTTAGCAAGAACCTAAAAGTGACGCAGTATTTCCTGGTTTTTCAGGTTGAGGAGCTCGAGGAAAAATTGAAAGCAAAAGAACAGAATGCAGAGGAGTGCATTCTCCTCCGTCAGAAGGTTTGTTGCTTTTATCTTCTATGATATTGGCAAGAGTGAAAGAGAGCCTTGGCGTAACTGGTAAAGTTGTTGCCATGTAACCAGGAGGTCACGGATTAAAGCCGTGGAAACAACCTCTTGTAGAAATGTAGTGTAAGGCTGCGTACAATACACCCTTGTGGTCCGGCCCTTTTCCGGACCCCGCGCATAGAGGGAGCTTAGTGCACCGGGCTGCCTTCGATATTGGCAAGAGTGAAACATAACAATGTTTAAGTATATTATGTACTTTATTTGGCAAAACCATCATGAAATGACAATGTCTTACACTTCTAGATTAAGGAACTTGAAGACAAAATCAAGGAGAAAGAACAACAGTTGGCATGTGTGCCTGTTATAGATTCTGATGCCAACTCTTTAAGATCAATCCCACTTGAAAGCAAAGAAGAAAATTTAACAAGTGAAATTGAGCAACGTATTTTGAGGAGCTCAAATTCTCTGAATCGCCAGGCATGTCAGCAGCCTAACTTGCTGAAGGGAAAGGACTCGGTCCAACAAGTTAGACGAAAGCGGTTGTCAACAAATAGTGAAACAGAGAACAACGGTATTTTGCCAACGTCTTCAGTACATAACAGGACTGAACAGGATTTCCTTCAAGAGGCCAGAAGGAAGCGGTTGTCTAGAAATGGTGAAGCAGAGAACAATGCTGCTGCCGTATCAGCTAGTGATAGAAGGGGCAGACAATCTGATCCACCTAAACCATTTGCTAGTGGTGTTTCAAGAGGAATGAGGCCAACAACTACAACTACCACCAATGCTCAGAGGCCACTTATTCGTAACAAAACGAGCAGAGAGCCCGTTGTTCAGGGAGCTAAAGAGAGGGACGCCAAGAAAAGGATGTGGTCAAGATAGTCTAGAGATAGCAAAGAAGCCAACTTGATTCTGTTGTCTTCACAACTAATTCCTCTTTCAATATTAGTGTATGTTTGATTGGTTTGTGGTGCATTTTTTTTTCAATTGTGCTGCATTTTGTATATCCATTTTAGAAACTGGATTCTGTTTATCCATACAACTAATGCAACTTGGTAGATTGAGTATGTTATATTAAATTTACTGTATCATTGTATGTCATATTAAGAAGGAAAAAAAGTGGATGATTGTGGCTGGTTGACTTCAGGATACTTAATAACCTCTCAACAAATTATCTATCACAGGGTGTTAATTACTAAAATGCTTACCATTGCCTATCTGAAACTAGGTCTACTAGAAACAGTCTCTCTACCTTCACTAGGTAGGGTGTAAGGTCTGCGTACATACTATCCATGTGGGATTGCACTAGGTTTGTTATTGTTGTTGCAAACTAATCAACAGGATTTCACATAAGATAAGCAGCTAATGATACTCATTGAATTATAGTTGGATGTGGGTTGCTCTGATGGTAAGCACCCTCCACTTCCAACCGAGAGGTTGTGAGTTCGAGTCACCCCAAGAGCAAGGTGGGGAGTTCTTGGAGGGAAGGATGCCGAGGGTCTTTTGGAAACAGCCTCTCTACCCCAGGGTAGAGGTAAGGTCTGCGTACACACTACCCTCCCCAGACCCCACTAGTGGGATTATACTGGGTTGTTGTTGTTGTTGTNTTAAGGAACTTGAAGACAAAATCAAGGAGAAAGAACAACAGTTGGCATGTGTGCCTGTTATAGATTCTGATGCCAACTCTTTAAGATCAATCCCACTTGAAAGCAAAGAAGAAAATTTAACAAGTGAAATTGAGCAACGTATTTTGAGGAGCTCAAATTCTCTGAATCGCCAGGCATGTCAGCAGCCTAACTTGCTGAAGGGAAAGGACTCGGTCCAACAAGTTAGACGAAAGCGGTTGTCAACAAATAGTGAAACAGAGAACAACGGTATTTTGCCAACGTCTTCAGTACATAACAGGACTGAACAGGATTTCCTTCAAGAGGCCAGAAGGAAGCGGTTGTCTAGAAATGGTGAAGCAGAGAACAATGCTGCTGCCGTATCAGCTAGTGATAGAAGGGGCAGACAATCTGATCCACCTAAACCATTTGCTAGTGGTGTTTCAAGAGGAATGAGGCCAACAACTACAACTACCACCAATGCTCAGAGGCCACTTATTCGTAACAAAACGAGCAGAGAGCCCGTTGTTCAGGGAGCTAAAGAGAGGGACGCCAAGAAAAGGATGTGGTCAAGATAGTCTAGAGATAGCAAAGAAGCCAACTTGATTCTGTTGTCTTCACAACTAATTCCTCTTTCAATATTAGTGTATGTTTGATTGGTTTGTGGTGCATTTTTTTTTCAATTGTGCTGCATTTTGTATATCCATTTTAGAAACTGGATTCTGTTTATCCATACAACTAATGCAACTTGGTAGATTGAGTATGTTATATTAAATTTACTGTATCATTGTATGTCATATTAAGAAGGAAAAAAAGTGGATGATTGTGGCTGGTTGACTTCAGGATACTTAATAACCTCTCAACAAATTATCTATCACAGGGTGTTAATTACTAAAATGCTTACCATTGCCTATCTGAAACTAGGTCTACTAGAAACAGTCTCTCTACCTTCACTAGGTAGGGTGTAAGGTCTGCGTACATACTATCCATGTGGGATTGCACTAGGTTTGTTATTGTTGTTGCAAACTAATCAACAGGATTTCACATAAGATAAGCAGCTAATGATACTCATTGAATTATAGTTGGATGTGGGTTGCTCTGATGGTAAGCACCCTCCACTTCCAACCGAGAGGTTGTGAGTTCGAGTCACCCCAAGAGCAAGGTGGGGAGTTCTTGGAGGGAAGGATGCCGAGGGTCTATTGGAAACAGCCTCTCTACCCCAGGGTAGAGGTAAGGTCTGCGTACACACTACCCTCCCCAGACCCCACTAGTGGGATTATAGTGGGTTGTTGTTGTTGTTGTAAATTGTTCATTCTTTTGTTTCTAGCTACTAGCTAATAATTTCTCTTTTAAAAAGAGGAAATAAACGGATCAAGATGCAACTCGTTCAAAATTTTACATAAACTAAATAAGTTAAGAATTGAGTTGTAAGTGAAACTTTAAAGTAAGTTGATGAAGTAAACGGATAAGGATTTAACTCGTTCAAAGTTCATTTAGGTGAAAATGAGCTGAGAAATGAGTCATATCTCAATTGTTCCCAACTTCAAAAATATTGATGCTTGGCATAGTATAGTTTATGTGTCAAATAATTGAATTTAAAGTTCGAACAAATGTAAATGAATTTTAAGTTTAAAAATCAATTTGTTCAAAGTTTACTTATCTATAATATCAATTTCTGCATTTAAAAGTGATTTTCACCTCTTGATGCTCATAGAAAATTTTCAATAAATTAAGGGAAATGAATTCTTAGAACAAAAAGAAAGATTTGTTTAAATAATCCCAATTTAGGACATTCCATTTTCTATCAATTCCTTCTTCAACTGTTCTTCATGTATGAGTACACGTGTTCCTCGAAGAAAGATAAAGTAAAATTCTAAAAAATACAAATGTTCTCCTTTTAACACAATTAAATTAAATAAACATTTAATTAATCAATTAAATGTCGTTTACTTTTTAAAGTTTGGTCCCATGGCCGGTGCTCAACCTAGAACACTACGTTAAAGTAAGAACCTAATACCGACCTACCATCTTAGATATTGACACGTGTCCCTCAGTCATTTTCCTATATAACCTGCTGTCCACAAATATTGTCCTCTTTTAATTAACATACTGTAATTCTAATTTTGTCCTCCTTTCTTCTTCTTCTTAAGGTTTGATAAATAAGAAGCTTTCCATTTTCTTTCTCTTCTTTTTAAGTTTTCATTTCATTAGTAGCTTCTCAATTTCAAGAGGAATTATGGGTTATTTCTGGACTTTGATGTGTCATCTTCATACTCTTGCCGGGTAAATTTTACAGTTTATTTATGGGATTCTTTAATTTGCTATTTTATTCCTTTCATCGTTTTATTTTATATATGTCAGTGTTAGGATGGGCACGAATATTAAAATTCTGTATTTATAAAAGTATGTCACTAAGAGTATAACATAAAGAAAATTATAAAGTTAAGTTGCTTCTAATAGTGACATATAAAATGGAATAGAAGTAATATTATATATTTTCAGATATATCTTGAAAAATGATTTGTTTTGTTTTTTAACTAAATATTGCAGGCCAATGACGATGTTGCTCTATCCTTTGTAAGTATTTTAAATTGTTATATTTATTTTAAAAAATCCTCTTTTTTTCTTATAAAATCATTTTTAATGATAATTTTTAAAATTTTTCCTGGGGTGATTTTTTATTGAATAGGTATGCATCAGTAGTAGCAATTGAGACAACTGACAAGTTAGATGATGAACAATGGCTTGCTTATTGGATTTTTTATTCTTTTCTTACACTCATGGAAATGGTCCTTCAACCAGTTCTTGAATGGTAAGTTAGCCTTTTCAAAATTATTGAGAAAGGAAAAAAATGTAGCCCGGTCCACGCATCATCTCGCATTCATGCAGGTTCGGAGAAAGACCGCACCCCAAGAATAATGTGATGTAGTTCGTCTAATCCTAATGCAAACATTATTGACTGAATTCACGGCTTGAACCCGTGACATGTAGGGAGAAAACTGATTAATTATTTATTTGTTATTTGGAATAATAGGATACCAATATGGTATGATGTGAAGTTGATATTTGTGGGATGGCTAGTTCTACCACAGTTCAGAGGAGCAGCTTTTATATATGATAAGTTTGTTAGGGAAAGGATAATCAAGAGATATAGAGAATCACAGCAGCACCACAACAAGTCTCCTAAAGGCAAGTCCAAGACGAAATTTGTGGACTTCATCACTTCCAAAAAGGTCAGTTCAAGCTGGTAATTAGATTTATGGTATAAGTACGTGGTAATTAATATTTCATATACAAAGTCAATAATCAATATACACATACTGCAATTCACAAGTCCTATATTACATCTTGATTGTTGAAGAAAATTAAAATTGCCTCATCTTAGCCTTCCGGGTAGGGGGTGGTGGT